>VXBX01007619.1:613109-626782 GCA_013400415.1 Scytalopus superciliaris | reverse complement strand
TTCACCTCTTTCCCTGTTTGCACTGAAGCAGGTGACAGCAAGACGGTGTGGCTTTTACTTACTAGTTAGATCTGTAAAGTATTGAAACATCTGTTACACTGTCTAATGACTCCTGAAATTGCTCAGGCACTTGTGGCATGCGGCAATGCTTGCGTAAACAAGCTTGTCTCTAAAGTCAAGTGTAGGACGTTCCTGTGGTTTTCTTACTTCTCCACTCTTTGTTGGGAATAATGGTCTTTTCCAATTATTGGGTTGCTTATTCTGCCTATGGAGGAGGTTTGTATAGCAACATTTCTTTCTGTGCTAGATCAGTGCAAGAGAAAATACTTTTAAACAGGAGGAGGCTGACAAGCATCCAGATTAGTATGTTAAGGTCTGGATGAGTGGATGACTGTGGATTATTAAACCCGGGGTGGGTCTTAGGGGGTTGTGGGTGATGAGTCTCGCTCTGCATGTCACAAAGGGGGTACCAGGGGTCTATTGCAGGACCTGTCCTCTCTGATGTCCCTGTCAGTGACTTGGAGAGACGGTGGAGTGCACTCTTACCAAGTGTATAGGTGTCACCAGCTGTACTAGGGGAGGGATACCACTCAACATACTCGAGGGCTGGGCTGCTCTTCAGGGACACTTAGCTGGGCTGGAGGAGGGAGCTGCCAGGGAACTCATGAAATTCAGTAGCAACAAATGCAAAGTTCTGCCCTGGGGAAGGAGAAACCCCTGGGTTTCATCCCTGGGATGGGCCATCAGGGGGCAACTCTGTGGAAGAGTGCAGCAGAAATGAAGGCTGACAGTGTCCTGGGGTCTCTTAACAGTAACAAACACAGCAAGGTGAGGAAAGAGATTATCTTCTTCTCAGGGCTTGCTAGATCTTGTCTAAATGTCCATCAAGTTTGTACTTCCTATACAGTAAAGACCAGGAACCTGCCAGTGCCTGTGAGGAGGTTATGGAGGACACACAGCCAGGCCCTTCACATTAGTAAATGGCAGAGGGTGATCGGCACAGGGGGTAAACTGAAACAAGAGAGGCTCAGGCTGATACAAGGAAGGACTTTACCCATGTGGGTGTTCCAGCAGTGCAGTGGGGGCCCAGGGAGGTTCTGCAGCCTCCATGCTTGGAAGTTTTCAAGAACCTGACAAAGCCCAGAGTCACCTGGTCTGGTCTCATGGCTGACCGGGTCCTCAGCACAGGCTGGACAGGATAGGCTCTCATGGTCCCTTCCAGCCTGAATTGTCTGACAATTTAGACAGTTGAATATGAAAAGGGGGGAGGGAGGGGGAAGAAAGAAGAGTTGATAAAAATCTATTGCTCAAAAATTCAGTGGTAGACAACCTAATGTTGTGGCTCCTAAACATTTAGGTTTCCATGGACTCCCTAGTCCAGAATCTGTTTGCCCAGTGCAATCTGTTTAGATTTTATTTAACAAATTGTATTTGTTCTAGTTGGATAATTCCTAAAAATAGCACTGTGGGCTAATTTATCTGATTTTATTCAGGTCATCCCAGTCCTACTTACTTCTCCTAGTGCTGGAATGACCTTGGAGAGATTTATAACTTCAGATGGGGATCTTGAAGGTGGATCTCTTTCTTTCTGTCTGTCTTTCTGTCCTGGCATTCATCTTAAGTACTATGCAGTGAAATAGAGAACTTTCAAGAATAGTCTGAAAAATACAGGGCCCCACTTTATTACATGGAAAGAAGCAAACTAAGCTGGAAAGCTGGTTGTAAAATTCAGCTGCTTGTGCAACCTGAGCAAAAACAACTCCTTTTCTAGGTGCAGGAGTGAGTCATGCATTGTGCTAGAGTTTGTGATTTAGGCAGATGAGCTTCATCTCACACTTCCAGAGGCAGTTCCCACACCTCGACGGCAGTACACAAGCTGCGTGTGCTGTCCTAACCTAGGGATGTGTGTAAGTGCGCACAAACAGAATTCAGCTCTGTGTGCAAAAAAGAGGCAGGATTAGGAGAGGAATGGTGTGGTTTGTCCTCACAAAGAGGTTATTGCAAGATACGCAGGTTCAAGGTGTCATGAAGTGACCTGAGCTTCTGAGCAGCCCCACAGTACTGAGTGGTTGCTCCCGTGCTTCATGCTCAGTGTGTCCAGACCTCTGTGTTTAGTGGATTACATGGATATAGGAGAGATGGTGTAGAGACCCCATATGCAGGAGCCTGATGCCCCCCTGCCTGGTGTTTACCATGATCCCCTCGAGTCACTGCACAGCAGCCTAATCTGCAGTGCCTGCAAAGCTCTGTCCCCCAGGGCTCTCGTGGGGACTTCGGATGTCAGCTAAGTAGTAATTATTAATCATTAGGGTTGAGATTATTCACACTGTTTGCTTTCCTCACCTTTGTTCCTCCCTTTCTTGTTCAAATAAAGTGACATTTAGTAGAAACTTAGGGTGGAGCTTTTTATCCCCCTTTCAGTGGTTTATTTGATTTCATTGATCTTTCTAACTCATAATAAAACTGATTTTTGTAACCAGAAACTGTCTGATCGTACCCCTTTCATTTTCCCGTGTATGGAAGAGCAGTTTAGGCTTGCAGAGCTCAACAGTCTTCGTTAATTTGGACCGGGGCTGTGGAGCAGTCTGAGCTTCCTGCACGTCCTGGTGCGGGACAGGAGTGGGCAGCCGGGGGGGGCCCCTCCCCAGGGAGCGAGGGGAGCTGCTCGCCCCGCACTGCGGGGCTCCTGCGGTTGTCCTCGGTAAACGAGAGGTTCATTGCCCCAAATTGAGGTCCATATGAGACCTCAAATATCACACATGCCCTTTCAAACACAGCAAGGGCCGCGATCTGAGGAAGTTTTCGAGAGGAAATGCTTTTGTACAGTTGCCGCTTCCCTTTCAGCAGCTTCTCCGGTAAATCACCTGTCTGCAGGTAACGGGTCTTAACGGGACGAATCGACATTTCTGAACATTCCCCGCTGCTTTCTCTGACTGCCAGAAGGAGACAAACGGTGTCGAAGAGCACGGAGAAGGGAGTGTTGGGACCGAGCTCCGGGGGGGTTGCGCGTCTCTGGAGGTGGGACGCGGAGGGGCCAGCGCTGCCGGGGGTGCCGCTCGCCGTGCGGAGCGGCGGCAACGCCTCCGCGGCTCCGCCAGGGGCTGCTCGAGCACCGCGGCGGCGGCGCCCGGCACGGGCACGGCTCCCTCGGATCCTCCCCNACCGTCTCCCCCCATCCCGCTCCCTCCGGCCCCGCATCCCGCTCCTCCCAGCCCCGCTCCGCTCCGCTTCCCCTGCCGCCCCCCGCCAGCCCCTCCGTGCGGGCTCTAATTAATTCCCCGCGCCGCCCGGGATTGTTTCGGTTTGTTTGGCCCCAAGGTATGAGCGCGGCTGATTTAAACTCCCCGTCCCGACCCGCCGGTGCGTGGGGAAGGGCCGACTGTCGCTCAGCCCCCAGCGATAATCGGAGGGGAAACGTATTCGCAGGGAATAACTCACTCGTCTCCCTTCCGTGAGGCGGTATCAGCGCGGCTTTTTATCTTGGCTGTATGCCAAAGATAGTGTTGTGGTGCCTGCTTATTCCTCTTCCTGTGCTCTGGAGTTGTTGGCTTCTCTCTGCTCATTTTCTGTAAAATGATGACTTGGAAATGTACTGCTTTAACAATGGAATTCATCTAAAATGCCATAAAAATGCCTTTAGCAATGCCACCATTCAAAAGGTTCATCCATGACGGAGACCAACACCACAGTAGGCTTTCCTTCACCGCAGAAATGTGTAAGGTAATATGGCATTGAGTGATGCCATTTTTGTTTTACCAAGGCTAATATCTCACTTTTAAAGAGTTAATGAGTTAACAGCAGAGATACAATAGATTGGAGTAAGCAAAATGTAAGGCTATACAGATTTCAGTGGAACTTACGAACAAAATCTGGTGTCAAGCAAAAACTCCATTTCATGTTTTCTGAAAGTGAAGTCATGGTAATTACAATGCTTTGATATAATGTTTCACCTACATAATTGGTGTTCTTGCAGGTTTATTCTGTTTCTGTTGCTCTTCAAGTCTTTTTTTGTTTTGTTTTAATCTCCCAGACTTCTACAACAGCTGCAGTGGAAAGACCATAGTCACAGAGTTTTTTGGGGAAAGGAGTTTGTTTGTCCTGGTTTTTTTTTTCGTTATTTTAGGCTTCAGGAGATTTGTTAGTAATTGTGCTGAAAGCATGTTTGTAACTGTGTGATAGTTGTGTGCTCTCTTGTCAAAAACCTTAACAAACATTTAAGTGAGTCTAATTAAAGCAGCCTTTGATAGTGGCAATAATAAAAGGATTACTCTAATTTACACTGTAATGAAAGGATTGTGCCATTAAATGTTACAGGAAATAGTGAAACTGCTTTTCCAGATTAGGTAGAAATTGCATGCTGTGCTTTTATGATCTCAGTGAAGTCCAAGTGATCATCTTTCCAGCCATCAGCAAGAACTTTAGAAATGAGGTAGTTCCTCCCTCTTCTGAGAGAGAGAGACATTTGTAGTCCAGTTATCCTGTTTGGTGTTTCCAGCACGTGTTTCTTCTCTAAACTTTGCACAACTGCCCCCAAATCCTGTCATATTAATGGAGATCAAGCTTGATTTTTGTTTTGTGGTTTTGAACACCCAGCTTTGGGCTGGAAACAAAGGGCTTTTGGGTTGGGTGTGTTTTTCTTCTTGGAGTTTCTTCAGCAGTACATTGTTTCTTGGTGTCCTGTTCTTTAAGTTGGGATAGTTCCAGAGACAAGAAATGACAACTTTTTTGGACCATGATTCTAGATACCAATTGGATTGCCCTTCTCAAGTAAACAGGTTGCCAGCCTGTGAAGAATGGTGTGTTGCGATAGACATGTCAGCAGGACATATGGCTTTACACTGCAGGTTAATCACCAGAGAGCCTCATGGCACTTCTCCACTTTTCTGCTGCAGGTTCTAGTTTCATTTTTATTGTGTACTGAATCTCATATTTATTTTCATGGGAGCACGATGAAGCCTGAGTTTAGTGTTTTTGAGAGGAGAGTCCTAAAAAGAAAAGTAAGCAACTTACCCCATGTCATTTCCAAAGGTGAATTAGAGCACTGAAGTTAAGTTAGACTTCATTTTCTGAGCTTTCAGTGTTGCAGTGAATGAGCATATGAAGTGGCCAAAATATTACTAATTCACATATTGTAATATTTCATTTAAATATTGAGAAAAAAGGCTGAGAATCAAGAGCAGAATATAAAATGATGTTGCTACAGCTGGTACTCATGCTGATTCTGTGTATTGTAAAGAAAGCACCATCATAACAATAATAAAAAAAAGATAAGCAACTGAACTGTGAATTCCAGGTTCACTTTTCAGTTCTACCTAACTCTTTGTAACTTTACAATGAAAGATTCAGAAATTGGAGCCAATTACCATAATATGTGGTGGTTTGGTGGGAGCATGTTCTACATCAGACAGTTAAAAGGTTTTATTGCTATTAGGAGCTTGTTAATGCCCTTGATAATGTCTCTAGTTGCTTTGTAATGTCTCTTGTTGAAGTATAGAATTCTTTTATCTTCTTATTACATTATGCAGAAACTTGAATTGAAACGATATTTGCAGGAACATTTAAAGTAGTGCATCAATCAGTTTCAAAGAAGAGAAAATGTTCTCAGAATAGGTTATAAAAGGATAACTGTCAGTTTTATTTTGGATGAACAAAGAAACCAATGTAAAAAGCACTTTATTGTAAAAGCACACTGTGCAATTCAATAAATATTCCATATAAATATAAAGGAAAAGAAAGTTCATAATTATCTGATGACTTGAATATAATTTAAGTAATACTTCCAGAATACAGCAAGCAGTGAAGCACCTTCTTCTTTCCTGTGTATTCCTACCCTCAGATCAAGTCCTTGGTAGGAGATAGGTTAAATCGACTTATTAATGATTTGAATGGATAAAATATGGTTATAATTTAGCATTATATTTCAGGGCTGTAAAGCTGCTCACAAACCACCTCACTGCATTAGAAAAATAGCAGTGGCATCATCCCTCAATCCCCTTGTTTTTTGTTTCTTTGGTTTTTTTCCTCAAACATGATTTCTCGTTATTTGTTTCCCCCCTGGCATTTTTTACCTGTTTTAGCACAAGGTTACTTGAGTATTTATACATTTGGCTTACAAATTTTCTGTATGATTCGGTTATAAAACACTTGCACATGGTTTTATTATCCAGGAAAACAGTTGCAAATAGTATGCTCCCTGAACCAGTAGTAGCTTGCTAGACCACACAAAATATGGCATGTTGCAAATCTCATCTTGTAGCCTGTAAACCAGAAGCAGCTCTCTCCCCTTCCCCCCTTCTTTATTTTCTAAAAAAAGGAGAAGAAGGAAAAAAAAGAAAATACCAAAGGCTGCACATAGAGAGTTGTAAATGCTCTGCTCACGCAGCAAATGCTTCCCAAAGAAATCTGAGTGTCTTGCCCTTTGGATCCATTGTCTTTTCAGAATTCAATGTTCACTCCTTGACTTCAACTGGGTAGAATATTTCTAGTTTAATAATTGCATGTTTATTTCTGAAGAGATTATTAAGGCAAAGAAGTAATTGACTGTGAATGCACTGGTTATTTTTTTTTTTTTTGTTTGTTTGTTTTTGTTTGGGTTTTTTTGTTTGTTTGGTTGGTTTTTTTAGTTTATTTTGGTAACTAAATTCCCCGCACAAGGTATTTCTAACCTTTTCTGTTGGTCATCCTGAAAGGATATATGGCATATATCTGCATTATTAAACTGTCTATTTTTTCACTTCTAAAACTTTGAAATGAGCAATATTTTTATTTAATTATCATACAAGAAACCCACCGTGTTCATGTCCTCTTCTTAGTTCTCAGCTTTAACCTAAGTCTGTTTTGAAACTTGCAGGTAGCTTTTTAAATTATAGGCTATTAGAAAAAAACGATGGGTTTTAGGGAGTTACAGTAGTGATTTCATTGAAGTCTGCATTGATCAGTCAATTCACAATATTCACAGTGTATTTAAGCTGAAATTTTATTTCCATGACACATTTTTCTACATAGGACTTCCCTCCTTTAACTGCTTCCCCGTGTTTCCACGCTGTGTAGCACCTCTGAAGATGGGGTGCCTGATGGCCTTTGCCCTCCCATACCCTCTTCCTCCTGCCCCTGTGCGCCCATTCTCTCTCTGACCGATAGCTGCCTTTTGTGGCACTGGTGTCATTACAGTGCCCCCAGAAAGAGTTTATTTAATAACACTTCTAGCAACTTCTGAAGAAGTGCCTCCCTAAGTTACTGAACCCTTGAGAAAGCAATAATTTACAGTGAGCAGGCTGGTGGGTTGCATACATCTGTCTGCTCTGCTTAGGAAAATTAAGGTGGTTCCCATGGCAACTGCCCCATGCCGTCGATGTGACATCCTGTACCAGTGAGATTGGGGCTTGATGTGAGGTGAGCCCTCCTTGGCCCGGTGTTGTGGGGTCTGTGCCTGCTGCTGCATGGACAGGTTGGTGTGCCTTTCCATCCCTGCCTCACTCCCATGATGCCCTTCCCAATGAGCATATTCCTTCCCTAAAACATGGAAAAATCAGCCCTGTGTTAGAAAACCCAAACACCCAAGGTAGATAAACATCACACTTTAAAAAAATACTGCACAGAAATCACAACTGACCTCATGATAATCTTGGGATCTTACCAGAAGGCACTGTTCTTACAGATCATCAGCTCTTTTCTCATTTGGGAAAGCATATTTACTTGCCTTAACTTTATTTGTCTTGTAACTTTAGTTATTAATAAAGCAGCCTTTGCTGGCTTGACGTGACTTCAGGGGAACAGTGGTGCTTGTTCCAGGACCACACATCAGAAACCTGACTTGAGTAATACATTGAAAATATGCAGTAAAAGCAGCTTGCACTTTATCTAGCATCTGTTTGAAAATGTAGGTTACTATGACAAGTGTGATGATGATGGCTCTCGTTTTGCAGGGAGCACCTAGTAACTAGACCCAATGACATTTCAGAGCAGGATTTTGGTTTGGGGTGTTGCCAAACTCTGCTTTCCACCTAAAGGTGCAAAAGAGGTAAAATAGAGAGCATCACTGGGGAGATGGTGGTCAAGGGTTTCTAATCCAGTATGGCTTAAATAAAAGGGACCAGTGTCATATAAGGAATTACAAAAACGTGTGAAATGGTTGCTAGTTGAGCTGGAATGCCTCTTTTAACATGTAGGACTTTAAATAACTCTGGAAAGAAGGTAGGAGGAGAAATCTGGCTTTCCTAGTTAGAAACATTTTCAGAGGAGGAGTAGAAGATGTTATGAATAGAGGTGACAAAGGCAACAGCAAGACAGACTTTTGCATGAAGCACATAAAGTTGATCTATAGGAGGAAATATAGTGGCTTGGGTGACAGTAGTGTGAACCATGAAAAACCTTAAAACTGAGGGGGGGTTTCTTGTTTACTATGATATGACAAAAAAAGAAAAAATTATGTCTAGCAGTAGCATCTACAACACCCAGCCAAGAGCAAGAGACATGAGAGGCTCTCCCCTAGTTTACCAATTTCTAAATCAAAATGGAGGGGAGGCTTTAGAAAGAAAAAAACCCCAGGCTTAGTAGTCATGCCTGGTGTTTTTGTTGGCTTCTAATAATGCGCCTACAGGTATGACCTGACTTACAATACAGAACCTCTGGCCCAGGTAGTGAGCATCACATCGCTGTGACAGAACAGGGCTCAGTTCAGATTGCAGCAGAAGAGAAGTGATGTCTTGGCAGAAGAATTGAGTGGGAAGTGACAGCTCTTGCTGTAAAGAAAGTGGAGAGTGTCTAAGAGTTAAAATAGATTCTTCTCTGAAATGCCCATGTAGCTTCAATAGCTTCACAAGAGTTTTAGGATTACAAATGACAGCAAAATTTGTGCCATTCTGCATAATTGTATTCTCTACAAAGAAAGTTTCCTACATCTCCTAGCAGAGACAGTGCTTTCATTAGAAGGAAAATAATTTCCAAATGACATCTCTTTGTGCCAAGGATTAAAAAGGTCTAACAAGGAGTTCTAAAAAAATAATGAAGCATTTACATTGAATCCCTTGGTTTTACAGGTAGAATAATGACACGAAAATAAAAGAAAATTTTAATTGGTGAAGAGAAGGGGAAACATCTTAGTTCCTTACTTGTCACTATGTTCATCCTCTCTTGTAGCTCACACCATTTTCACTGACAATATACAGAACTATATTTATCTTTACGGAGGTTCAGCTCTGTTAAAAACAATCCAGTTCTATCTCTGTTAATGTAAGATTTCAGCCTTCCTTAACATGAGTCTCTGACAGACATGGATGAACCCAGAATGTCTTGGTTTGGCAATGGTTCAATCCCTCGTAATTTTGTTAATTTAAATTTAGTCACAGGCAGCACACTCAGGAAATGCCATCTCTTTGCCCCATCGCAGCCTAGAAACTCTCTGTGATCGCTCTGTTGTCATAGCTGGAGAGCACGAACCCTCTGTGCTCAGCTTGCAGTTCCGACTGCCATGTATGGACATTTCTAATTACTTTGGAGGCGCTCCATTTTGTACTGCATGCATAATTAGTTAGTTATTTACATTTTATTTTAGCATTTTTTCTAGCCAGTACACTAATGAAATCCCGGTGTGACATCAGAACCTCCCTGTTGAAGTGGGTCTTCCCTTCAGGGATCAGCCACCCTTTTAAATTAATGAGCCGCTTTACAGAAACAGCTTCATAATTTTATGTGCAGTGCTTGCAAGGAAATTTATAAACGGCCTGACTCCTTTCAGATCCAAAATATGTTGAAATTAAAAGAAAATCCTCCACTAATATTGCATGCTTTGGGTCATCTCTTGTGTGGATTTTTTATTTCGCATATTTACTATAACTCAGGGAAAAGGGTCCTTCATATTTCATAGAGAGAAGCAGAAGTATGGTGGGGAAGGAAAGGATGGATGTAAAGAAGCTGATTAGCATGGGAGCCCACCAAAGTATAAGACGGCCTATAGGTAAGAATTAGTAACATCATATTATAAACAAACAAACAAACTTGTTTTTCATTTGAAGAATATAAGAAATTAAATTAGTCTCCACAAAAGTTAGCTTCTTTTTGAGACATTGTTTTCATAAAAATTTGAAAATTTTGAATTTTAAAGGTTATTTTTAAGTTTAATTGAACAAAAGCCAAAAAACCCCCCATCCAACCGAACAAAACCATAACTCCCCCCAACCCCCCTCTCCAAACGAAACCCCCTCCAAACGAAACAAAACTAAAAAAGCCAAACCAAAAAAGAAAGAGAAAAGGTGTTGCTTAGCAACAGTCTCATTCAAATTGTCAGAAATTGGTGTATTTGCTGGAATTTGGGAGATGCTCAGGGAGCTTGCCAGGTATACAGGATAAGGAGAGAAAGGAGCTGATGTCCAGAGTGGAGAAAGGAACCTCTACTGCCATCAGATTAAGCACGTGCACTTGGTTTAATACAGTTTGAAACACGCTTCTTGTTGCCTGGCTTAAGCACATTTGGACTTGTGTGCCCTAGTTGTTTCAGTGATGCAGGACTTGTCCTGTGACAGGTAGATATGGACAGTTTCTTTGTGATGTTTGTAAATGTGTTTATTTTACTACATTTTGGGGCATGTTCATTTTCTCTCCTCTCAGCCTGCTTTACTCAACAAGCAAGCTTGTATTGAAGGCAGCACTTCCCTTTACTATAGCAGGAGGACATGCCAGCTGATGTTTTTGCAGCATCAACCTCTGCCTTACGTTTTCTTGCCTGAATTCCCCTTCAAGAGTCCAACTCAGCAGAGAAAAAGAGCAAAACTGCCAAGTGTACATACCTGTTGTCTAGGTGAAGGGGTGTGTGGAGAGGAGTGGTGGAAAGCAGAGCTTAAGAGTGCTTATTCCTAAGTGAAATTCTGCGCATTTTCTCTTTCTCCTAAGAAAGGCAACCCTTGTGCTGGAGGCCTGGGAGAGCAACCTCATGGCTGGTAGGAAGTCTTCAAGGCACAGTGGAAGATTGTCTCATGGTGTTTTGGCCATGA
Source organism: Scytalopus superciliaris (assembly GCA_013400415.1). NCBI lineage: Eukaryota > Metazoa > Chordata > Aves > Passeriformes > Rhinocryptidae > Scytalopus > Scytalopus superciliaris. The sequence continues at coordinate 615,794 of VXBX01007619.1, read as the reverse complement.
GCTACAGCCTTAGGTGTTTTTTTAATCTCCATGTAATGCTGTCCCTGCTTTGTGCACTGGTAGGTTGACCACCTTGCTTTTGGGCTTCTGTGTGATCGTTGTTTTGTAACTTGAATTTACTTTTTTTTAACCATGTGAATTCCCTACCTTTTTTATTGTGGTGTATGAGGAAGGAGAGAGAAGTGACTCAGCATACTTTTGATTTGCCATTCAGCAACCTGGAGAGGGATCTCCAGCCTCCACATAACCTTAGGTCAGGCAGGATGAAGAGAACATGCGGCACTGGCACTCTAAATACCTGGGCTTCAGGGAAAGCACCCTTGAGGGTGTGTATTTTCCTGCATCCCTGTTGTGAGCCAATTAGCCTTTTGGTTTCCCTGGTATTGCTAGGGATTTCTTTAATATCACTTTAAAAATTGCCTGTAAGACTGGTTGTCCTGTCTGGACCCCAGTGGGTGGATTTCTGTGTGCTGCAAGAGCTGGAACACAATACCTTTTTGTGGCTGCAAGTATTTACACTGTTTTGTACAATAAAGGGAAGGAAACATCACCTCTGTTTTGAAATGGACCATTGCCTTATTCCTGCCAGTCTTCTTGTTTTTTGGAAGTGGTTGCCTTTCCTACACAACTCCAAGTAAGAAGATGTGCAATGGAAAAGTTAGTAACTTTTCCCTAGCATGTCATGAGGGAAGAGTTCTGAGAGGAAAAAAGTGACCAGAGCTTACAGGTACTAAGAAGGAAACTAGTTAAAATTCTGTGGCTCCCTTTGTAGGGGGAGATTCTCATCCCTTGGTGGATTGACTTACCAACTCATTTGCAGAAAGAATTATAAAATGCAAATATTTATGAATCACTGTATACATTGTAATCTTATTTCTAAAACAAACATTGCTTTGTACTGTGGATCCTAAGTGCTGTGAGTTGAGAGATTTTCCAGCATTTATCCCATTTGGAGCAATAAGCTGCAGGGAATAAATGCTGCTAGTCAGACTGGGATGCAGCAACTCCTGGAGCATTTGTGCTTCTGGCAAATTGTCATGTCCCTTCAACAAGTGTTTGTAAAAATATTCAAATCAGTGTTAAAATTGGGGTGTTGTTTTGTATTTAATTTTTATTTAGGCAGTTGTCATAGCCAAACAGGAGGTAGCATTCTTGTTAAATATGGCTTGTAAGCTTTGACTGGGGTTTTGTCTCGCGGGCAGGAGCTTCCCTCCCCATGACTGCTGGAGTGGCTTTTCTTCTGAGGTTGAGTGTAGAGGGCATGCTGTGGGAGACTCAAGGAATCTCTGCTGTCTGCTGAGATGGCTTGAGGTAGAAATAACCAAGAGGGGAAGGGAGAATGGGAAGAAGACCAAGGCGACCCTGGAGGTTTACGATTTTGGTTCCTGTGTGGTGAGCCTCTGGGACAGGGGAGGGAGCACTGTGTTTTTAAGAAGGCATGAGCTTGTAGTCAGGATGGACCAGATCCCTGCCAGGTGGGTGTTCTTGCCTGAGTGAGATGATACCCAGCTGGGTAGTGATGGTGGCAGGGCAAGTCCCTGTGCCTCTGCTGCTGCCCCTTGCACCCCTCCTTTGAAAACCTCCTGCTGTGCAGCACTGGACAGGGGACTCTCCCCATTCTGGGGTGTTTTGGAAAGCCTTCGGAGAAAAAAAATCCGTTGTACTGATTTTGAGAGAAAGGGACTTGTGATCCAGTATATTGGCAACTGGTAGAAAATAAGGCTGCTGCCATAAAGTCATGCAATGAATATCGCTTTGCAGGATGAATTCTGGTGCCTTGTCTTGATTATGCTTCTCTCTAGAAGGGAAATTATTGAGGCTATATAACAGGATAGTGTGGCTGCAAGGAGCTGCTTTGTGTCTGCAGCAGTTGGTAATATGGCTGTATACAAGTACTAATGGTTTGCATGAAGCCTGAGGATTTCAGGAGTTGGGTTAGTTACCAAGATTAAGACTGGACCTGATGGATGGGTACAATGTCCTTTATCAAAATACTGCACTAAAATAAGAGAGAGTAAATCGAAGTGTATGGAGGAAGCAGATTCTTTCATCATGAAAAGTATCTCGAGCATTAATCACTAACTTCCGTTTGCTGGATAGATGCAAACATGACAAAGGAGGTAATTTCCTTCCAAATTACAGTGCACAGTGGTTTTTAAGTAAGATATTCATTCCTGTGTAGACCACCACAGTAGGTGCTGGCCTGTGAGCTGAAAATTATGCACATCTTAATTTGTCTCTATTTATGATTAAGCTCATCACATAGAGTTTGAATAAATCAGGGTATAAATGCATTATTAGAATGAAGTTATATAATATGTATGTGCCTCTGATACTAATTTGTTATATATGCCTGCTATATACAGCTGCACGACACAGTGTATTTATTAAAAATCTAGCAACTGTGCTTTCCTGTAATGGCAGATTTTTACTCAACTGCTTGTGAGCCTGGGGGTATGCAACAGCCATTTATCATTGTACTCTGATGAAACCCTGATAAAAGTGAAAATGCTGCAAAGCAATGTGAACTTACAGCAATACGGGAAGCCACAATTTCAGGTGTTAATACAATTCTGCATCTTATAAATTGACTTATACCTTTGCTTATTTTCAAAGAGCTCCTCTATAAAATAGCTAAGAATATGTAGTCTCTGTATTCTCACCAAAGAAGAGATAATAGAAATA
>VXBX01007619.1:557428-613069 GCA_013400415.1 Scytalopus superciliaris | reverse complement strand
AAAAAAAAAAAAAAAAAGGCAAGTTTGATGTAATATTGTGTATTTAAGATGGAAGAAAATAATGTGAAGGAAAAAGCCTTGATTGATAATGTATCTGCTGAGTTTTTACCCAATTCTTTGCAATATTTTTAGAAGTGGTGTTTTCTTACTAGCAAAAATCATAGGAGTGAAGAGCAGGAAAGTCTGCTCATGTCTTTAGCAGAGGAGGTCTTTCTCATGTGATCCCAAAGGAATTCACTTTTTGTTCAGATCGAGCTCCTGGAGACAAAATAGCAGGCGCTGAAAACTCCTGATTTTGTTTAAAAGCTCAGGAATTCTCATGGCTCAGGCTGGGTGGAGGACAGCTCAGCACTCGTGGATTAAGTGTGACCCCTGTCATAGGATCCCGTGTCACCTCTCGTTGCAGGAGGCTCTGCACACCCTCCTGCAAGACGCCTTTTGGGTACCTGCCCTGTGGGGCTGCACAGCCTGGGACCCCCCAGCACTCAGCGTCGCACCTGGAGGGGCTGCGGTGGCCTCTCCTGCTTTTCAGCCTGCTTTTGATTGCTCTGATATATTCCCCCAAGAAGTCAGACTGCTTAAGGAATAAATAAAAATTTAGATTACAAGATCCAGCTAGTGTCAGAAAAGATGATGAGGGGCAATAAATTGTTGAAAATCAGAGCTTTTCAACCCATTTTATCCCCTTTCCTCCCCCTCCCCCCTGTGGCTAGCAATAAATACTTATTGGTTTTGGAAAAAAAGCTAAAAGTTTGCTCAAAATTAAAATCTTTACTGAGAGATCATGAAATGGACTGCAAAGACATTTTATTGGATTATATTTCCAACAATTTAGCTTTTGGGGAAAAGACTAAACACAATAAAGTTGTCGCTCTTTTGAGCAGTCTTACAGAAAATAACTAAACAGAAGAAGGGAACTATCTTCCCACATTACAATCACCAAGGTTTTTCTTGGAATATAGAAATGCAACAAGGGGGAGTTTGGTTGAGAGTTATTAGATGGAATAATCCACAGGCAAAACAGAACATACATGTCTTTCTGAAACAGGGTGGCTGTTAGTGCTTGCTGAGAGCGGGGCTTATTGTCAAATACTGTGGTATCCCTTCACTTTTATCAGGTCTGACAACTTCACAGGTGTGGGTATGAAGAAGGGCCTAAAACCAGTCAGTAATGTTATACAGAAAATGGATCAATTTTCGTGACATAGTCCAAAATCTTTTTCTAGCTATCACGTGGTGTCTCTTCTCTTTCTTTTCTTCAAGCCAGACTGCTGAATGATGAGGGCTGGGTTTGTGCTTCATCATTTTCTCTCACAGGAGCAGGGAAGCACAATGCATTTTATTTCATGTTATTAGCTGGGCTATCGCTGGGTTGCTTCATGATTGCAGGTCTTTTCCTCTTGTCTCATCGTTTTCTGTCATAATGGTAAAAGCACGGTGGTGATGAAGGAAGCAACCAGCCATCAGGATGGGATGTAAAGGCAGTAAATTATGGTAGGGTAGGAGGATCTGTAAAGATCTCTTGCTTCCCTTTGCAGATATCTCTATTATTCTACTGGTCCTTGAAGGTGATATGAGAAGGGAGTGAAATTTTAAATAAAAAGGACTGTCGACAATTGCAGCATGTTATTGCACATGCATGCATGAGTGAGAATACTCCTCTCTCCATAGCAATATTCAGTACCATATATCATCCTGTCTTGCAAGCTCTTACATGCCTGTGCAGGAGTGCTGGGGTAGACTGAACCTGCTGCAAGGAATGAAGGTTTCCAAGAACTGCTGTGGTGATTCATATGCTGCCAAAGGGACAGCTTGGAGTGAGCTTTGTTTAAAAATCACACTCATGGCAAAATATCTAGAAAGAATTAAAATCAGAGGTGTAATGAATGAAATGGGAGAGTCACATCCTTTGTATGTTTGAGATGTGAGGACATTGCACAGCTAGAACCTGAAGTAGGTTAAACCTTCTATTAGCATTTGCCCTCATCACTTTACAGTTGCAATGTTTCATAACGACTGCTGAGCTTGTATTCTGCATTTGAAATCCAAAAGGCAAAAGAATAGATTATCCAAGCCTTCACAAGGCTGCTGATTTACAAAGATGGCCCATATATTGGCTACATTCAGGATGACACCTCAGCAAGCCCCTGTTTTGAACTCATCTGTGACTGCTTTCCTGAACAGAGATGCTTCCCTAAAATGCACCAAGGCAGTGCAGAACAGGTTGCAAGTGCAGCTACACAATGGTTTGTTCTTTATACCTTTTTTAGCTTAAAATGCTTTATGCAGCTAAAACTGGTCCAAGTTTCCTGATTAAAATGGTCAATGTGTGTAATTCCTGGATTCAATTGCCTGAGTGTATCACTACTTCAAAAGTTTTTTAAGAGACTTGCAGAATGGGAATAATAGACTGAAAATTATTGTGCTGTGTAACTGAAATGAATTCATAGTCCCTGGCCCATGCTGTTGTCTGTCCAGAGGTGGGCATAGGGGGTCAGGGTAGAAGAGAAATCCTAACTGATAGTGGAGCAATATAGTCTGGTCCAGAGGAATGTATCCATAAACAAATATTTCCTAACGGAGTTCATAAAATGATTGGTTCTGAACTGGTGAAGGGTAAAATTGAACCTGTGTGCTTAGTTTTCTTGGGAGTAGCTGTCACAGCAGTTAAGAATTGAAAACTGCACAGTTTGTAAAACCCTTCACTGGAATAAAACACCTATTGTTTGCATGGGAGTGTAATTATGCTGTATGTACCTGGATATGTTGGCCTGTAGCACCATCAGTATGAGACTGACTTTTGGGAAGTTACTAACCTTTGGGCACAAAACTCAGGGGTGGAAAAGTATGTAAAGAGAAACAGCTCGGTCTTATTTTGTGACAACCTGTTGACTCAAGGCAAGAGAGTGGAAGGTCAATCCCTCTGACAGGGTTTCAAATATAATACTTAAGGACAATACCAAAAAGTAGTACTATTGTGTTGTGCTTAATGTGACTATTAAAAGAAAAGTTGTTTAAAGATTGAGCATCCAAGAAACATCAAATCAAGAAGGAAACACACAATGAGCCATGGTACAAAAGAAACAAGAGCCAGTTTTAAATGAGCACCAAACACAAGAACTGCCATTCCAAAAGCATATAATTGAAACATTTTGCTGGCAGCATACCATACAGTTTTGCAGCATTCTGTGAGCTTTTAAAGAACAACGCAGTACCTTGGATCATAGGCTAAACTGCTTTTTCTTTGTATCCTCTGGTGCTAGCTTCCTTCGCACTTGATTTTGAAACTCCTTGCAAGTAGCTTCTCAAGTTAATGTTTTATCCTTTGAATTGTTGAAATGGACATCCAATCCAACAAAAATATTATTTAATTGTTCCCTTGTTTTTCCATTAATTCTCTAAAGAACACCAGGAGAAACTTTCATATTATCTTTTTATTTCTCTGTACTCAGTAGGCTTTAGTAAAGAACTGGTTTTGGCAACCAACCCCCACACTAATCACTCTGTGGGTGGATGGGCAGCCTTTAGCTAGTTTTTAAATTTTGGATTTTATACCTTTCCTGCCCTGGCTCTAGAGCATCTTCTGGGGGAGGTTATGGATTTTCTCCTCATTAAGCCAGTCCATAGCCTGCATATCTCTGCATATCCTAATTATCATTAATATCTAAGCAGCGCCCCTGTTCTAGAATGATGTACTGTGTTTAATTTCCCTGCCTTTTTTTAAATAGCAATGACTCTATTTGCACGTAATGTGGAAACTTGGACTCAATTATTTAACAGTTTGAGATTGGGATGAAGAAGAAAGTAGGACACTGGTGTTTTAGGAGTGTTGAAAAAGTAAGTCATGGTTTGGACCTTATAGTGGAGTGTCTTCTTATCTGTAAGCAGACCATGACTGACAGAGGATGGAGTGGTATCCATCAGATTTGGAACAACAGATTTACACTTAGATTGTCAGAAGAGAAAAGAAGAAACAAGTCTGAAAAAACTGAGCATGCCTTGAAAAATGAATCACTTATACTTAAGAACTATAAGCCCCATTTAAGTACGGTTTTCTTCTGAAAAGCAGATGTCATCCTTTAACAGCTTTCTAACAGCTGACCAGAACATAACAACCATTCAATGTTAGTGTATATACTGCTTAGCTACTCAAATTTTAATTTTTTTCCCCTGAATGATGCAAAATCTACCAATCATCCTTCAGTGAGCTATTTCATCAGAAACTTGGAGCAGGGTTACTCCCCGTGCTAGCGCACCACTAACACAATTTTCTTGCAACCAATGCTTCTAGGAAGTCCCAAAGATTTGGGTCTTAATTTGTAAATACTATTTCAGTCACATTTGTGCTTTTCCTACCATCATTTAGGAGCTGTTTTTTGCTAGTTTTTAAGCACTTCATACATGTGGTTATAGACTGAGGGATTTTCTTGTCTGAGTTCTCCACATATTCATCTTTTTTTTAATGGTCAAAGGCTTATATTAAAGAAAGAAGAAGAAAGGAGAGAGGGTGGGCCAGTGAGGGGCTGAGGAAATAGGAAACAGAAGGATGTTACAGCACTACATCTTTTTTCACTTCCAAATGGAAATTCAATTCCTAATGCAACAATCATGGGGATTTCCTGGTTTGGGTGAGCAGCCCCCTTGCTGTGGGCCTAGGCCATGTCCCAGGACAGGATGTGATGGGTGGCAGGGGTGGCTTTGCCACATCAGCCCTGGTGAGAAGCCAGAGAACAACCCCACTCGCCCCTGCTCCACAGGTTTTCAGCACTTGCATTTTTCCCTGGTCTTTCTCTTTAAACATGCTCAGCCAGGCAATAAAACTAGGATAGTAAGTGAAGCCTTTGTGATGGATACTGAATGCATGAAATGTTTCCTTGTGGGGTGGGAGCCTGTGTGTCTACAAGAACAGCACTTTGAAGAAGCAAAGTAAACTCATACTGCTCTATCTCTTTACATATTAAAATCATGCCATAAGTACAACTCAAACAAAGTTTTTAATGCCCTGAGAAGAGGCAGACTATGAAAAAAGACTAACAGAGGTATAACTACCAACACAGCTTTAAGTCTTGGTATTTTTTTATTATTTTCTTTTCCTGGTCAGTGCTACCCACTTGCTGGAAGGTCTGGCAGATCTAATCTTTTCATTTAGCTGACCGATAGAAATATGTGTCACTATAAGCCATTTAGAATGAAAAAAGAAAGGAAATCCTCCACCCTGTTGCATTAAAATCATTCTTCAAAGTACAATTTTAAGAATTATGTATAGCCTCAAGCAAGTCTCATTGCTTGATCAGACTCAGCAAAGAATGGCTTGGGCAGTTTTCCTGGCCCAGAAATGGAAAAGTGATTCTGTGAGTGTTCAGAGCGTCTGTCTCCAGCAAAAGGAGGACTTAATTATGAAGGCAAGGAGTTTTTCTACCTCCATACATACTTACGCTTATTCTGAGGGTGTGAATTAAGAAAATAGTTGTTATCCCTTTCTTACCCCTAAAGGATGAGTTGGATGTTTGAAGAAGCAGAGACTTTAGGTGTGACAGTACAGTCAGTTACGCTAGGAATACTGAGGATTGATTTTGTGAAAGTTAATTCTTCTTCCTTTCAAGGACTGAAGGTTGTATACAAGGGCATGAGAATATATTGACTGGCTGGGAATGAATGTAGGGTTTAAGGAGTCTGAGCTGCTTTGTGACACATGTCATTTCTGGAAAAATGAGCCATCCAGAGAAACAGTTTGTCTGCCCTGATGTGCCAAGGAACTTTATGTATTGGCAACAGTGATGGAGTGAGAGTGCAGCAAAAGCTAAGCATTGTGAAAGACTTGAATTTTCATGAGGTACATAAGCAAAATATGGTCAGTGCTGTCTGAAACACAGATCATGGAAACTGTGCTAATTTAGGGAGTCCAAGAAGCATACTTGGGCAGGTACTATACTACAGGGGTACCAATAAATGACCAAAAAAAGAAGCCTAGGAAGATACAGAGGTTTGTTGANATCAAAAGATGTTTTCCTGTAAAAAAAAAATAAAAAAAATAGAATTTTAGCTGCTTGAAGTTCTATTTCTTAGAGGGGGTCCCTCAAAAGTAACTTTTGAAATCCTTTTAGTTCTGTTATCCACAAGTTTGAGAATTGTTTCTACTGGACAGTGGCTTGGGCTGCCTCCTTTTGGTTGCCAATCTTCAGTGTCCCCTCAGCACTTTTAACATATGAGAGTGATTTCCACTAGTCTCTACTTGCTCTGGAAACAGTTATCTTCAATATGCTTAGACTATGTTTGATCTCATATCCCAGAACAGGTCTTTCAGGAGTCAAACACCACATACTTAAGCTTAGTCTCAGACTGGAAGATGGTCAATGGCTCTATCCGTTTGGACAGCTTTAAAAATACCTGCTTGCAAAGGAAATTCTGCTGAAATTTCTTTTGACCTACAGTTGTAAGTCTGCTATTGCTGCCTTCATTCTGGCAGCATGGAGGGATGCAGCTGGGTGTAGCAGCAATGGAAAGCTATGCACTCATTGAAGCAAAGAGTAGAGCCCAGAGAAAGAGAATACTGCAGGGATTAAAATAAAGGTCAGGAAAAACTTAAATATCAAACAAACAAACAAACAAAAAAATCACAAAAAACCCCCTTAGCCCCAAATCCCTAGCATCAGAAAACCTCATAGTTATGGCTTTAGTTTTCAGCCCTGCTTCATAGACTGTTTCTTACGTGATGCTTCATTGTAAGCTATCCAGTCTTTCTGAATTCTCATGTGGACTGACTGAATGCAGCAGTTATCATGGTTAGTGATTTTCAGGCTCTTAGGTGGACTCCCATCCTTTGTGCCTCTGCTAGTGCAGTATTTTGTACCTGACTTAACAGGGAATGTGATATCTTTTTTTCCTTCCCTGTTGACCAAAGGCTTCTGTCTTTAACACAAAATCTGTTAATATTATAAGAAAAAGAAAGAAAAATGATGAGTGCTCATCCCCTCTGTACTGGTACTTTAGGACTGCTGGGATGTGGGAAGTTTGAGAGCCACAGCAGATGAAAACCTCATATTTGAGGTTAAATATTTAAGTGTTTCTCCTTCAATCCATACTACACTATAAAACATTTACCTCTAACTCAGGAGGCAAAACATGCATGCAAAGCTAGAATCTCAAAGTTAATGCTTTTGGCATTATTTTCCCAATACAGGAGCCAATAGTCCTTTTATTAAATATGCACAGTGGCTATGCTTCTTTATTTTTTGAAGAACAGCACATTACTTGACTGAATACAGAGGTAATCAAAATTCAGTCAAGTGGGATGACTCTGTGAGTTCTGACATCGAAGGGCAATGCGTTTGATTGATATCAGTCAGATGGCAATATTGTTTGAAGAAATGTAGTCAGAAGACTGGCAATTTAAAGGCTGTAAAAAGTTAGGGGAGATGCGAGTGCAGTGTTCCATACTGATTTCCAGTGTACAAGACTGTGTATTAGAGAATTGGCAGTAACATGGCAATCTTGTTTCTCAGACACAGGCATCGTTTGAAAGGACAGAGGAAGAAAATCAAGCTCCTACTTTTCAGGCAAGACAGTCAGTAAGGCATTAAAGATACAGTAGTAAATAATTGTTTTGTCATTACATTCTCTGCTGCATGAGACCAGGGTTTGCATTTTGCTTGAAATATATACAGCTTATAATATTACTGGGCATTAATAAGCAATGAGCAACTTTTTCTTCTTTGTCAGGGATTTGTAGAATAGTATTGATTCCACTGCCTGCATACAGAGAACAACAACTCTGTTATGTCTTTCTGACAAATATTAAACATTAGCTGTACAGATACAGTTGGTTTTACTCTATTTTCCTGTCTTGTTTTTTGTCTTTGTTTCTTAATGTAAGTAATGGAACAATGTGCTTTTACAGTAAATGGTTCCTTTGCTGAATATGTCACACAGTCATTACTCCCTGCAGGGTTAAAAACAATGCAGAAAGCTACCTACAGGATTAGAACATCGCCAGCAAAGCAAAGTGAAAAGGAATTATTACAATTACTGGAAAACATTTTCCACTGCTGGAGAAAGGTACCAAAATTGCATCAAAATGATTATAAAAATAACATACTTGGACAGCAAAGCATCATGATAAAGAGTTGTCAAAATAGTCACAGAATATCAGAAGAATTTAATGTTGAGATAAAAGGGCTAAAGGCTATCAAATAAAAGCTCAATATCATTTGATGTATAAATGCCAAACTAGTCATAAACTCTAACTTGAATTATACTGGTCTGGGAGGAAGCAGAAAAGATGTTACTGAAGAAATTCACATATCAAGATTGTTCTTAGAATAAAGTACTTATTACTGCTAGTAGGGATATGCCGAGAAATCCTGGCTTTCAATGTGGATCTCACTATGCCAGATATTGCTCAAATACAAGGTAAAGCAGTGACCTAATTCCAAAACAAAATTTAGAATATAGAAGATGGATGTAGTCGAGCAAGCATAGGTTCAGTATGGTCTCAGCGTAGGTGGTTTCTTTCTTTTTTCTCTTTGAAGGAAGTAAATCAAAACAGTTTTAAGGAAACTACAGATATTTATGGGCTGCTACTACTCGAGCATGAGGAACAACTAGAAGGAAGCAGTATATCTTTGTAAATGCAACAAATAAAAATACCCTAGTTACATATTTTTACTTGCCAGTTTTCTTTATCAGTTATCAATAATTGTTGTGGGTGTTTTTTTTTGTTTTTGTTTATGTTTTGGGGTTTTTTAATAATGGAAGGTAAGATTTGGCTCAGTGTTAAAGTGATGCTAATTTACAGAACCATAAAATCACAGAGTGGCTGAGGTGGGATGTCTAGAGACCATCTGGTCCAACCTCCAATAGGAGGTTGCTCCATATTGTGCCCAGTTGTCTTTTGAGGATTTCCAGGGATGGAAACTCCACAAGCTTTCTGATCAACCTATCCCTATGTTTGATCACTTCCAGTGGAAAAATATTTATTAATTCCTTTATGCATTTATTTATTTAGATATCTTAGTTATATTTATTTAATTTTTATGTTTAAGTGAAATTCCTTGTGTTTCAGCTTGTTGCTGCTGATCCTTTCACTGGGCACTACTAAGAAGAATTCATCTCTGTTGTTTTTGCTCCCTCCCATCAGATATTTATAGGCAGTGTCTTTGGGCCTAATTATGTAAGAACTGAAGAGTTCTAAAAGGGCAATTGTCTCCATTTTCAGACTATTTAGTTAATGTTGACATCTGAAAAACTCAGGAGTATTGTCCCTATTGCCATCTTTTTCCTTGATGGGGAAAGCTGTAGACCTAAGAATGGTTTCCATTTCTCTTCCTACGTGACTTTATCCCCTTTCCTCACCTGAGGCCTGCAAAGGGGGGGCTGTTAATATGAGTATCAGCATTTGACACTGAGGACAGTACTTGGAGAGCTCAGGCCTGGTGTAGTTTGAGCCTGGACAGGAGAGGAGGGTCTGGATGCAGCCTGGTCACTGTGCTGTTTTGGAAGATGGCTGGAAGGGGCTTGGTAGGTGACTGGCGATGGTTTTCTTTCGGATGGTGCTGCAATTTGGGGTGTGATTTGGCAGCATGGAGGGAGCAGAATCCTTAAAGAGCAGGAGTCAGGCAGGCAGAGAGGTTGGCATGGATGTTTGCAGCATCCCACTGTTGCTGGCTCACTCCAAGCACAAAATGAATGGGCATAACTCTCCATAGCTCCTTGCTTCCCAGGCCAGGCGCTGATCTGCTCCCACTGAGCAATTCAGGTCTTTATGCTCTGAGTATGTGTCACTTTGTGTAAAAGGCTCGTTGCATCAAAGCTGTCAGTGTAACAAAAATAGTGTTCATACACAGTGAGTAACTTCTGAGGCTGGTTAGGGGGCACACAGTATTTTGTTGCTGTTCAAGAAAGATAATCCTTGGAGGTAACATTATAATTTCTGGCTCTTGGATATTATGTTGTGCAATCTTGCCACTTGTGTAATGTAAGGATATTTTCTTCATAGTGAATGGCAACATTAGCTTGGATTTTCAGTCAGGCAAAATGACAGGCATTGCTGTGAAGAGATTTGTTAGCATGTTAAAAACAGGAATGCATGAGGACGGTAGCACCGTATACCTGATTAGTGTTCTGTCGTTCAATTTCAATTAAATGCTAGTAAACCTGTTAACCTAAAGTTTTTGTTGTCTCTGTTTCTTTTTTTATCCAAACAACAACAACAAAAACAACAACAAAAAACCAAAACAAAAAACCAAACCAAAACAAAAACAAAACAAAAAAAAAAGAGAAGGAAAAAAGGGAGTTTGGAAACTCCTTTGGATCTCTCAGCATAGTTTTGTTGCCAACAAGCTGGGGGATGTAGGCTGACATGCATCCTGTTTCTAATAGCACACACACTGTTTCTTTATTTAGAGCCTCTTTACCAGTATCAATTAAACCCCAGTTAAATTTGACACATCTTAACCTTGCGTTGGATCCAATTCATTGCTACAGCAGAACCCATATGGCACTGAGACAGTTGCAGGCATCAATTCATTGCTTATGTAGAGTTACTGGCTAAATGCCAAGCAGTAATCACTGCTTTTTGTTAATAGACATGTTTGCTTTTGCAGTCGTTTCTATACACAGTGCTCTAGATTAATTAGAACAAAATCTGTCATCCATCTAAGAAACAACCAGAACTCTTGGGTTTTTTTGCCTCAGATTTAAAGAGAAATGAGTACTGGTTACCAAAGATGATGATGGAGAGTTGGTTACTTTGTTTATTCTAGAATAACCTATTTTGTCTATTGAACACACATGTATCTGCTATTTTACTTCAATAAATAAAAGAGACTGAGAGGAAATTGTTGATATTCTAAACTGCACATACAACTTGAGACAGCATTTCCAGAAAGACTGTGATTTTTTAAGAAATTGAATTTTGAGAAAGAGCACGACAACTACTGCTAAAGAAGCCACAATTCTGTTTTCTGCAATTAAATGACACTTTTTACCTAAAGAGACATTCAAGTCGTGGAAGTGCATGTGGGGGTGGATTTGCAGAATCATGCAAATATTTCTGAGATTTGGCTGGTTGGGGCTTCCTTTTGCTGTTTCCTGCTTACAGTTGGAAACAGCATCAGCCCTGGTAGGCAGGCACATTAAAAAAAAAAGGAGAAAAATTATATTTCTTGCATTACTGGTGTTGCATTTAGAGAAATTTCAACTTATGATTATACAGATTTGTCCTCCCACCCCAGCATGATGTCTGGATAATTAACATAGCTGGGGGAAACTAGTGGATATTGAAGTTGTCTGGTTAAATCATTAGCATTTTAAGATCACATTACATTTTATCTGGATCTGTTGTGGTGAATACATATTTGGTGTCCTAGGCTTACTCTGAAACGGACTGGAGAGTATTTTACAGTCATGAAATAGGAAAACACTTTCAGTCTGCTACACTGACTGATAGAAATATCATAGATTTTTTCCCTACAAATTCTTGTATTGGCACCTACCATCATCAAAGGAGTTTTAAGAAACCATTTAAGGACATATTGTTTAATCAGTTGTGTAGTTTTTTATCTCCATAAAGACATTTTTGTGGTGTTTTCTTTAGGTTAACTATTTTTGTTTGCATGCGTTCACAGTAAACTGTTCTGGCTACTCTGATTTGAAAGTCAAGCTTTCTGATCCTCAGTTCTCACATTCATAAATGTGTCACATAGGACCTTATTAAAAATCCACTGGGGCTTTCCATTGGATTCATTAGGGATTGAATGGTGTCCATTGTCCCGGTTAAAGACCTCAGACTACTGATTGTCAAACTACTGCTTGCTTGGCTGTTACTTGCTAATGCTCTGGAATGACCCCATGTTAAAAAGAAGAAACCTAATCGTATTTAGCTACTAATGGCTATCTCCAGCTTTTATTTAAAGTAGCAGTGCTATTTATAAGCTTTGAGGTATTTCTGTTTACATAAGTGATTTAATGTGATTTATACCTTAGAAGAAGATCCCATTAACAGACACCCTTACCTCTTCCTCAGTACTCATGATTTGTGCTCCATATATGTTACATAAGAAAATGTGTGTGTACATAGGCATGTTAAAATAAATAATTTCTCTTTTCATGAAGGGACAGTAAAAATACCTCTATTTTCTGGAAGTTATAGTCTCTTTCAAAACTTTTTCCTAATGCTGAGTTAATGTTTTAGTATTCCAGTGCTGTTGGTCCATTGTTTGGAAGTACAGCTTTATCAGCAGAATGTGTGGCAGATGGTTTACATTTGCATTAGCCTTCTGGAAAAAGAATCAGCTCCCACCAACATAAGCTTCAGCTTTTCTTTTCAAAATTTACAACAAATTCGTCAGAATGGCATTTTTAGAGGAAAAAAAACCCCAATCTGACTGTCTTTGAGTTTCCTTTTTGAAGAGAAAAAATGAGTCCTGTTCTAATGCCTTCATCTGCACATATATCTTCCATCCCCTCCCCCAGTGTTTGTTAAAATGATTTAAGTATTTCATTATGCAAAATGACTTTTATAAAAAGACCTTCCTTTTTGCCCCACAGTCATTCTTAATTTCGTTTGTCACTTGTTATAGAGTGGAGTTATGTGAAGCTAGGATATATTATTTGTTCTAGTCTGTATTGGATAATTTATTACATTAAGAAACCAATAATTTTCAAATATAATCAGATTTAAGTTTTTAATAAGATTCATCCTCCCATTCACACTTGCTTAATTTAAGGATATTAAATCTGCTCAGGAATGAGCTGCCTCTCAAAGCCTCATGTGCCTATTAAAGGATTTTATTCCTGATGTGTTAATAGGATTTAATTACATTAGCCCTATAGTCCAGAGATACACCACAATTGTTAAACTTGATAAACCAGACAAATATGTACCAAAAGAGTGATGGCCAGCTCCTCAAAAAGAAAAAAAATTACTAAGTGTTAATATTTTAATATCTCCTCAGTGTAACTAAAGGTTTGTATAATACTAGAATTTTAAATCTTGAATGTTTAACACAACATACTTTTCTCAAAAAAATAAAATCAAAGCTAGTGCAGAAATTAATAAGCCTCTCTAATGAGTGTTTACATTTGTTTCCTATTTCTGATTCCCAGAGACTAATTTAGATAAACTTTCAGTTTTTCTCCTCTTATAACATCCTCTTGTTCTGTACAGACAAAAGCTGCAAGTCATTCTGGAAATTCAGCCCACTAAACACTGTCTCAGTTTCTTGTTTCCTGTTGCTAATTAGGTTAATGACATGGTGACAGAAACAGACAACAATGGCTTGGGACAGTTTGCGGAAAGAGAGAGAGAAAATAATGCACAAAATCCTGTAGTCTGTAAATCTCATCAAGACCTCCTTTGGCAGCACTGGCATCAATTGGGAGGGCTGGCTCTTGTCAGAATGCCCGAATGCTCGGCGTACAGGAGGCGAGGTTTCTGATGGCTGTGGACATGCAGAGATGGAGGGAATGACAGGGTCTGCAGGGAATCACGGGGAAGGAGAAAAAATTAGCAATATGCCATCCGGTTGGACATTTTGCTTCCAAAATTAGATTGACGTGTGTTATGGCATGTTTCCATTGGTAATCACAGACACTCAACCTGTATTTCAAGAAGATTTAGGCCCTGAGTTTTTCTCTCACTTGTGCAGAGCTAGACTTTGGGCCTCTCAAAACATGGTGTAGGCTGCATTTATTTGGAGGAGCTAAACATGTAAAGTAGGCTTTCCTTTCAAAAAAAGGAACTTTCTGGCACTTTTCCTTGCCATGATAGCCTTGGAAATGTAAACTGATATAAACTGTTTTTTGGGTTAGAAAGGAAGTAGAAGCAGGGTTCTGCTTTGCCCAGCAAGCGGTTGGTGAGGAAAGCCACAAGGCTTCATGCCGGCTTTCCACTGGTTCCCCAGCCTGCTGGAACTCTCAGCTGGAGCTGTGGGCTGGAGAGCAGATGCTCTGCCCCAAAAGTGGGAAGGAGAGGAGCAGCCTGGCTCCAAGGTAGAGCTGTAGGAAGAGGCATGAGACAGTGAGCATAGGGTCTACATGTAAGATCACTTCATTCTCACCAGTCTTGTGGCTCTAAAGAAATGGGCTTTCGGAAAATTCTATTACTCTGGGGACTCCAGCTTGTGATTGAAAATACCAAGGCCTGGCTGTGGTGGGACAGGGATAAGCTGAGCCCCGAGGTCAGCTCTTGTTGAGGCTCTAGGCTGGGATGCCTTTGAACCACCTACCTCAGACTTTGGCATTTGTCAGTGTAGGAACTGACTGTTGGGTCCCTGTCCAAACCTGCATCAAGGAACTGGGACAAGCCATAACCCCAAACTGCCAGACCTTGACTTCCTGCAGAGAGTGCTGGCAAATAAGCATCTATAACAGACAGTGTGAATAATAGGCAAATAACTGTGGTGGTCTTATGATCCCTGAGATGGCTTCTGCTTTTTCATACACTTGCAATCCTTAGCTAGTCATGTCATTCCTCATTTATACTAGCTATGAATAGTTTTTAAGGACAGCATTGGCTTTCACATTTATAGTTTGATAAATTCCTGAAAAAATTATTCAGGCTTGGTATCTACTGTTTGAGCAGGATTATTGATTGCTTTGTTTGTCTACATTGACATCTATAAAAAGCTGTGTATATTTATTAAAGACAAAAGGTATCTTGCTTAGAAGTGAGTGCCTGTAAGCATGCAGCTTGTCTCCATTTATACATACATTCACTTTTTTTTGGACCTGCAATACTGTGTGAGATCTTTCCTAATTTAACTTGAGATTTATGGCTCTGTGGTATTTTTTTCCAGTTAGGTGCTCGTATTTCTTTTCACATGAATCTCCCAGGCATTTAAAGGGGTATTAGCTGCCTTGTACTGCCAATAGAAGCAGAAGCTGAAATGGTAGCTGCCAGCAGGGATTAGCTGAGTGTGTCTTTGTTATATCAGATACCAGGAGAAGGAACACAGCTGTCTGCCAGGTCTGGCAAGGTAGTCACCCTGCTCTGCCTCCCTGTACTGCTGTGTATTGTTGTTCTGTTTATAAATTTTAAAAATTGAAATGACATACAAATTGTGTTCCTGTGAAAAATACTGAGATTTTGAAATTCACCTTCACTCCTCTCCCAGAGTTTCAGGACTGTCCACTAAAGCAGGACGGATGGTCACCCAGCAAGATCACTGCTCCCAGAGGTCATGAGACTTGTCTGGGACATTGGGGCCATGCCTTGTCAAATACCAGAGAAATGCTCACATGGAAGAACAATCTGAAATCACATCTTAGGTTGTAAGCAATGCCAAGGAATTAAAACATAAAAGTTTAATTGCAGAGGAAAAACAGGAGAGCTAGAGTAGGAGGATGCATTTCACAGGGACTCCCAAAGGAGAACTGATGTACACTTTGAAAAATAATAGCAGGGCTGAAAAAAAAAATCAATGTTCTTGGGCAGATACAGTGATAAAAATTAGAAGGCAGTCTCAATATAGACAAAGATTAGACTATTATATAAGCAGAAACAGGTCACTGCACACACTGAAGTATAAAAGTAGGGTGAGTTTCATAGCACAAAGAACAAGGTCCTCTGGTACAGGCCTGATAGGGAGAAGAGAACACAAACCTTTGTGGGGACATTTGTGTTGATGCATTAGAGCTCAAAAGGCAAGATTCCTGTAGGTTGGGGTGGGTGGAAAAGACACCCCCTGACACCTCCACCACTCCCTTCAGACAAACATCCTATCCTTGCAAGATGTAGCATGGCTCGGGAAAAAACAGCAACCTGACATATATTGCTGGTAGAGGCTGTTGGCAAACACTGCAGTCTTTAACACAGTTTTGAATTTACTCTCCATATCCTTTTTATATCCACTGATGCTGCTCTTTAATACCTCATATGTGTGGTTTGGTGGGAAGGAGTATCCATTTGTGCTTGAGATACTATTGTTATTCTCATGGTCTGTATCACACACACTTTACCTCTCATATTATA
This sequence comes from Scytalopus superciliaris, assembly GCA_013400415.1. Classification (NCBI taxonomy): domain Eukaryota; kingdom Metazoa; phylum Chordata; class Aves; order Passeriformes; family Rhinocryptidae; genus Scytalopus; species Scytalopus superciliaris. Next base: position 597,099 of record VXBX01007619.1, on the reverse strand, counting down.
CTGTCAAGATCATTTTACCTGTCTCTTATCCTTTCAGTGCTTCTTTTTAATTTGCTTCCAAGGCTCCTGCATGTCTTTAGCTCTTTCTAAGTCTCCTTGTTCTGACTTCTAGTAGGACCTTACTGGAGTGCAGTAGGAAATTCATGTTTCAATTGCTTTTTCTACCTCCTGCCATTCCCTGCACTCATCTGGCATGTTGTTATAATTCGGTTATTATAATTATTAGAGATGCCTCTGCCTGAATTAAGGTGCAAAAAAGACCATATGCTGAAGTCAATAGTATGGATTCTATTTAACAGTAAATGTGAGACAGAGAGACAGACAGAAACAAACAGGAAAAAGGAGGGGACAGGAAAGAAAGAGAATGACAGAGATTAAATAGAAAATACATCACCACTCTGTGGAACCTGACAGCGTCCTGTAGGTCTTCTTCTTCTGGTCTTCTTGGGGGTGAGGTTCCCAAAAAACCTCTGTTTAATTATATATTAATCCAAAGGTTTAATATATGTTCAGGAGATGCCCAGGCACCTCCCCTGGTGGGGGGAAGTTTTACAGTCACTTGCGACAGACTGAATTGGTTGCATCACTTGAATCACGTGCAGTCCTCTGGTGGTGAAAGGCCTCAGGAATGAGTCTGGGGGGCACTTTGGGGGGTCTTTGATGGTTTATGACCCCTTCTCACCTGCCTCGCATGTATATGTCCCATGTGTGGGTGGTCTTTCGGGTGGGGGGGGGGGGTTTTACTCCTGTTTTGTGTGTAGAGATTTTGCTAAAATGCTTCTTCTCCCCTACCCACTGAGACCAGCCAGGGCTGATTCTTAGCACAGCTGCTGAGTTTGGCTTTCTTTGTGGATACATTCTTCTTCTCAGAACCTTGTTTACTTCTCCTTAGACTTAAGGTAATGGGACAATAGACTTATCTCGAGTTCCTGTCACAGTCCAAATTCCAGTCAGGAGGTATATTTGGGTTGAAGGGTGAGGTGGTGTTCTTTGCTGCTCATGGATGGGCAGTTGCTTCTTTGCAGTTTGAAAAAATGTCCTTCTATGATTTTGACAATGTTTAAGACATTAACAACATTTCAGTCTATGACACATGTTTTCTAGCTGATGTCCTTCTTTGTGATGTATTTATTTGTGAGGTTTGGTGTTTGTTTCAGAGTTTTTTGTTTGTTTGTTTTGTTTACTTTTTCTTTTTTTCCTGAGTAACTTCAGCTGCCATTTGGAGTCCTTTCCAACTTCTTCTTCAAAGTGGTGCTCTGTTTGGCATGTTTCCTGGAGGATTTGGGCAGAAGCAGGCACAGCAGCAGCTCCCTACATCCTGCCCTGCCAGATGCCTGGTCAGACTGAGCAGCACTTGCCATTTCTGCCTCTGCCTCACACCGTGTTTGTCGCTGGCGAGCCTCAACTTCTCTTCTAGTTGCTCCTGAATTCTCATTCTTCTCCTTTTCTTGCAAACTTAAATTGGGGCTGAGGAAAAGGTCACATTAATAACAAAAGTATTAATTTCTCTGCGTCCAGAATAGTTCACTTCAGTGCTACCAGGCACTGTGTCGTCTTGCCTGTGTGGTTCATGAACTACATGCTAATTTTCTTTATATTTAATTACCTTCAAATGCTCCTGTGCTTCAGGGTACAAGCCATCTTCTGACTAATTAGGGCTTTTTCTCTGAACAGGCTTTTCCCTATAAGTCTACAAAGGGGTTCTTGTGCTTTTCTTTGAAGCATGTGGTAACCGGCCTCTGCCAGCAATAAATGGATTGCTGGACACTCTGCTCCCAAAGTTCCTCCACAAATTTACACAAAGCAAAGTTAATAAGTGTAGCTGATTGAGCGGGCTTGGATCAAATCTTTGGCACACAGTTGTAATGAAGTGTGTATTGTGTGAGGTACTGTGCTTAAAAGAAAATAAATATATTTTATCTTAAGACAGTTACACATTCTTTTATGATAAGTGTATACTCTGTGTTAACTCCTTCTGGTCCAGGCTCTATCAGACAAGTCTCCCCTGTTGTTATGTAAAAACTGTGCAGGCATCAGAATTTCAGCCTCAGTATTGTTTGGTCAGTGATTAAATCAGTGCATGCTGCATGCAAAAAGTGCTACAGAAATGTTATATCTTATTATTGATTATATATATATAGCAGTCAATACCAACATATTGTGTTTCGACTGCAAAAATGATTTACTTAATTAGATAATGATTTTCAGTCTGATTTCTCAACAAAATGAGACATTATGCGATTGTTCTCTCTATCTGACTGTTCTTCCTCTCCCCTGTCCTTGTCACTTGTGAACCTGTTGGGTTCAGACAATGTCAGTCTGGTTTGACTGAGGGTGGAGATTTCAAAGGCATCAAGCCCTTGTATGTTTAGATAGGGCACCTGGAAACCCTTCTGATACACCAGCAAGGGCAATGCTGTGTTAAACCAGATCAAACACCAGAGCTGCCTGCAGGCACTCAAGAGATGGGAAGAGATGTGTGCAGGAAAGAAGCTTCACTGATGCTGTTACTCACTGAACAATTTAGAGGACTTTATCAAAACTTCAGCTTTTGATTTAATAAGAGATGATGTGTCCTCTGCTCTCTGTTAATTACCTGAAATGCTGAGATCATGTGAAGAGCTCAGTCATAGTTACTACTTGCTTAAAAGCTAAACTTGGTATTATTTTTCTTTCCTTTGTAGATCAGGTTATCCATTTCAATAAACGAACCAACCACTTATGCTAGGCTGCTGTAGTCATTCTTTTGAAAAAAGTAAGAGCTATTTAATGCACTAAACAGTTTAGGATGTAAATGACAGAAAGCTGCCTCCACATCCAGGACTCCCCTTAGGGACAGGTTATGCCAGGCTTCCTCACAGAGTGATCGCTTTCTACTAGGAACTACATCTCCAAAGCCTTTGTAAAGACATTAAACCAACTCATTTTCTGAAGTTGGGTCATGTCCAAGCATATGAGATTCTTCAAGCATGAAATTCCACTTGACCCCATTAAGGTTTTCTTGGCATCAGATATGTACACCACAGAGTGGATAATGTTCATAACTCATTTCACATTACCCCTGGGTAGTGCCAGTGGAGAAATCCTGTCTAGTCTAATGCAATCAGAGCTGTGAATATGAGGAAATTGAAACATCTGGTTAGGTTTCTCAGTTGTGCCCCAGGAGGTGTGACATGAGAGATTCAGGTCAGAAAGAGAAGGGACAAAGGCATCTCTCTAAGGGTGCATGTGCTACAGAGAACAGATGTCCCAGCAATGTCACCAGCAGCACCAAGGGGTGCCTTGGCTGGGCATGTCACCTCAGCTAATTTCTTATACCTACACTGAAGTTCAAAGGTGCAACTACAGTTCATGTAAACTTGTCTAAGCTAACCCGAGAGTAGGGATCTGAACACAAATACCATGATGCTTTAGGCAGGTGGAACTTTTCTGGGCTAGCAGCATGAATATTTGAATACACAAAATATTGTAATGGTACAGAGGGGTAAAGCTCTCATGATGGGGTGAATGCTGCACGCTGAGGTAGGCCCAAGGGTAGGGGCTTGCTCTGTCTCTTGAGATTGCTGGGGATGTGGGCAGGACAACAGCCATGCAAAGCCTCTGCAGCCAGGGATTCTGGAGGACCCAACTCCTCTTGCAGGTGAGTGTATGCCCCTGTGAGCATGTCTGACCAGGCATTAATTCTCAGTGGAGACAAAAGAAGCCATTGCCTTGGGCAGCTGTTTTCCTTCTGCAGCAAAAGAGCTGTGGCCTTTTGCCTCCTTTGCCTATGCCAAGGGATGTCTGGGCATGGCAGTTGTGAGCGGGGATATCCTGGTGCCTGTTCCCAAGTCCTTTCCATGACTCCATGGTGGGAGAGCAGTGAGCCAAGCCTCCAAGGCTATCCTCTCTCTCTCTCCATCTCCAGTGCTGTCCCTCTTGGGCATCAAATAGGATTTTGTGAGCACACAGAGTGCATTGAGACAATACAGATTTGCCCAAGGGGATTCTAGTTTTGCCTGTCATGGTGCCTCAGTTCAGGAGAATCCCTCCTCAACTGTATGTCCTTTAGAAGCTGCTGAGATTTATAATTTAATTTTCTCCATATTTCACATTTTCTCTATCAGAGTAGAGATCTGAACCTATAAGATCAGGATAAAAGAGAGACAAAATTTCTGGTTATTACTGTTTTGAGTGCAGAGGTATTATCTATCTCCAGAAGTTATCCGGGGAATTTATTCCTTCAAAGTTTTTTGGTACTTTTAAGGGATAAAGAGACAAAATAGCTTTAATAGGAGTAACCTACAAAAATATCTTAATACAAAAGTGTCTTAATATGACATGGAGAAGGCAGTTTGTATGTCTTTGTGAGAAAGTCTGCCCCTAAAGGAATACAATTAATTTAAGTATAATTAATTCACACATAAAGATTAGAAGTAAGGAGGTACAACAAAAGTCAGCTATGAAATTGAAGGCTTTGTTGACTGCATCTCTGAAAGAAAGGAAAGAAGACTTACGTCTCTCCTTCTTGTCCCTATTTGCAGGCTACTCAAATTCACACTCAACCTCGGGTCAGGACCCTCATATTTCCATAATGTATCTCCTCTGTATTTTTGGAATTATTTTGGAGGATAGTAGGCTGATGTACTCATGCTTCCACACTCTACTGATACTGGGAAGAAGACACCATGAAGATATGTTAAAATAATTCCAGAAACTTTTCATTACACTTGAAAATTTATTATGCTTTTATTTAGTGTCAAAACTCTAAGCTTGGTCTTGGCCCCTCAGCTTTGCAGTGCTGGGTGGGAGGGTCTCCAGGCTGGTTTCTTACTAAAGGGAACAGATATTTTGCTGGAAGTCTCCAGGACACACTGCCCATGCCTGTCAGGAATGCTTTGCAGTGGTGTTTTTGCCTATGCTGGACAATGCTTTTGTGGATTTTTGTCCTCATGTTCATAAATACTTTAAATCCTTTGATTAAAATTTCCCAATACAAGATGCAGACTATTATTCTTCCATTGTTTATTTTTAAAGGACAAGGCAGTGTTCTCTGCCTGCAGACACTGAAACCTAGAGCATGGCCATTTCCTTCTCCATAATGAGGTATCGTTGCCAGAGTTTCAGTTGTTGTGATAGAAGGAGTTCTTTATAAAACTGCTGTAACGTACTGCATGCTTTGAAAGGGAGGGGAGGGAGAGAATGGTGATATCAGAATTCAGCTTATAAAACCAGTAAAATTTTTATTGAATATGTCCTGAAGTGGTGCTCTAACAGGGATTGATGACTAGATATTTCCAGTCTTTGCATTTTCTAGCTCACTAAGTTTCAGTACAGACGAGACCACAAATTTGGTCTCGCACAAGAGTGATGATGGACAGACTAGGAAATAAATAGCTAAAATTCTCCTTCACTGAAGTTTCCGGGAATCATACTTTTACCATTATTGTTCAACAGAAGTCACACTAGCTTAGCTGGATGTGATGGTTTAGCTGTATTGCCTTAATTAAAGCAGTTAAACTGTTTATTCAAAAGGAACACTGTGTCTGGGATATGTGTTTGGAAATAATGAAAATCAGCTTTCCACAAAGGATAGTTTTTTAAAAATGAAAGATGTTTATAGCCTGGTCCCCAGGTATTCTTCCTTTCTGAACACATCCAATTTTTTCAGTTATCACTGGCCATTCACACAATGATTGATAACAGCACAAAAACAAATAGTTACTTAACCATTATGAAAAAAAGCCTTTCAAAACAAGCCTGGAAGAATGGCGCACTTTGTAAGATCAAGATTTTGCTGGGCTGTCCGAATCAAAATTAACCTGCTTCCTTCTGTGTCAGGAAGGACATAATGGATGGCTCTTGGGGCTGGCAGGTTACTCCTGCCTGTCTGCCTGAAGTTAGTCCTTCGAATGTGGGCCAAGTTGACACAACTTGAAATTCACCCTCAGGCAACACTCAGGACCATATTTGATGATTTTTGGGCTCAATCTTCTCTCTGGGCATATGTTCACACAATAAAAATATGCTCCCCTTCTCTGACTTGACACTAATTGCTCAGCCAAGAAGTGAAGGATTCTGACACTGATTTAAGCACGTCCTCGAAACCATCATTCTTAAGCACAAAAATCAGAGGCAGGTAACATATACTTAGCTACACTTTAAGTGCAGCAGGATACTTTAAACACCTACTGAGGTGCTCTCCTGAGCAAGGACACTTTCTGGGTTCTTGCTGTGACCTGTCATTTCTTACCTAGACCTCACTTGTCAAAAATGATGAGACAACACATGGGAACACTCATGGCATCTACAACTTTTCCACAGCATCAAGAACAATGAGAAGTCTAGGGTCATCGGTGGGTCACTTTCTGGAACAAGTAACATTCCCTTTTATCCCCTCTGAATCTCCTGGGGCATTTATCTTGTTTCTCTTCCCCTTATGCTAGCTAGCTGGAGCCTTGGGACTGCCGCATAATGTCTGGAAACTTTTTTCTGCTGTTTTTATTCAAAGCCTCCAAAATTTACAAACAGGAAGCTAACTCTGCATAGACAACTAGTCGGCTTCATGCTGTGTGATCCCTAGCTCCACCACAAAGAGGAGGGAGTGCACACGGGAGCCACTGCCCAGAGAATTGGGGTTTAAATACCTTTTCTTTAAATTATTTTTTAACTTCGACTTTCACCCTTTAGTTTTAGACTGTCTGTGGTTTTTGGCATGTACATTTGGCTGTCCTGAAATGCGTGTGACTCCTTGATTGCTCCATATGAGGGATGTGGTTTTGTTTCTGACCGTCTCCATAATCTTTAGCTCTATGGCCATCTTCAGGGGGGAGGCTCTATTTTCTTTCATGCCCCACAGGGAAATGTCAGGAGCATAGGACCAAGAGGCAAATCCTTGGGGTCCTCCCTACAAGCACCTACTTTGTGATGACTTTTCATCTGTAGAGGAGACTGAGGGGAGACTTCATTGCAGCCTACAACCTCCTCATGAGGGGAAAAGGAGGGGCAGACACTGTGGTGGCCAGTGACAGGCCTCAAGGGAATTGCCTGAAGTTGTGTTAGGGGAGGTTTAGGTTGGATATTAGGAAAAGGTGCTTCCCCCAGAGGGTGGTTGGGCACTGAAAAAGGCTCCCCCAGGAAGTGGTCACAGTGCCAAGGCTGACAGAGCTCAAGAAGTGTTTGGATGATACTCTCAGGTACATGGTGTAATTTTTGGGGGTGGTCCTGTGCAGGGCTAAGCATTGGACCTGATAACCCTTGTGGGTTCCTTCCAACTTGGCATATTCTGTGATTCTATAATAATTAGTTACTTCAATTACTAAGATGAAGCCTGACTGCCTGTTTTTAATACATAAAGTGTTGACTGTATTGACCTCATAGTATTTGATCTGCTCTATCAAGACTAACAAGTCAAATACCCTACAGAAGGCTAAGTGTATTACCCTTCTTACTGAAACTTGTATTTTTCTTAAGAGAGGTAACAACTGTTTGAAAAGTTCTATTTTTTTTCCCATAAAACCACATTATTTGACATCAAACCACCTCTCATCAGTTTTTTTAGCCACACCCTCTAATTACCGCTTCATTATTTTCCTCTGGTTTCAAACAGGGCTAAGTCTACAATTATCTGGGTCATCTTATTTACCCCTGTTAGATATTGACACTAAATATTTAATATTAACTATTGTTAGTAATGGGTGAAATGCAGAATTGGTGACTGTACCAGATTTCTGGCCCTAAAGCAGACCAGGCAGGCTTGCAGCCCCCACTGAGGGGATCCTGGCAAAGAGCTGTGGACCTGAGTACCTGAAGAAGACACAGCTTGAAAGAAGACCTGCCCCCAGTGTGTAAACCCCTCTGTCATTTTTAGCCATTCCAATCGCTCGCTTTTTATTTTGACAGGGTCTGAAAACTATTAGGAGTCATAACAATGGCATCATTCCTCCCAGGTGAGCCTGTGGTTGTCTGTGGCATTTCATGGTTTCAGGCACTTGTACTGAAATCTGGAGCAAAGGCAGATTCCCTTCTGATCAGCCTCCCTGGGTGATAAATGTAGGGCTATTCATCAACAGCGTTAGGAGACAATTCACAAGTGAAGCAGCTGTAGTTACATCTGTTTGGAAAGTGAAATCAGATCCCATAGGTACTGTGTGTGGATGAAAAATAGACAAGAGTTTTGTTCTAAGGTTTCCTTCTTTTGTATTTCCCAGGATGTGTGCATGAAGCATCCAGCATCACCAAACAGGTGCTCTTTATATCCTTTCCGTGTTTCTATTCACAAGTTTGTGCTCCGATTGCCCTTTCAGGGGGCTATCCTACTTGTTAGCTGAACAAATTAAGGCACTCTTGAATTGGAAGGTCCGCAATCACCAGGTTGACCTATATCAGCCAGTTGTATTGCTATAATTTCTTCACATGACCTCTGGCTCTTGCATGACAGCCATCTAGTATGTGGATGTTTTGTAGTGGAAAGGTGCTGAGCGAGGAAGAAAAAACTAGCCATTCACCTAGAATATGAAGCATAAAGAGCTTTCTCAGAGCTGTCCATTCTTAATTTCCTGTGGTCAGTCTGTTAGTGACATTACTGGCGAAAAGCCAATATGATCTGTGTTGCTATTTCGAAACAAATGCCTCTCTTTCTGGTAAGATTATGTGTCCTTTCAGTTTTCCAGGCAATTCTACCAGGAAAGAAAAGAAAATCAAATGCATTCTTCTCTTCTTTTTTTGCTTTCATATTATTTTCCCTACTGTTGGTAGCAGAAATGCCTAAAAAAATACTTAACAAATACAAAATAATAGTAGTAATAATAGTATATAGAGATATCTTGTCTGTAAATCAGTGGTGACAGTCAACCTGCAGTCCAAACAAAAAAAATGTTCAAATGGCTTTATTGAAAATCAATGTGCATTTGTAAGTTAGGATTGTTTTTTTTTAAATCCTTTGTGTTCATTGCTGGCTTTGTAGTGATGACACTTCCAGGGAATGCTACAGCTTTGTTTCCAAGAGTTGGTCTTGAATTGTTGGAGCAGGTGACTGAATTTCCTTCATTTTCTTTTTTCACCTGCCCAAATTGGCATCATTCTTGAGTTAAAGTAAGCTGGTGTCAAATGCTTTTGTAGTTTACAATATTGCCTATGGTACAGGCAAGTTAGCAAATGCAAGTAGGACATCATTCCCTGTGTATGGCTGGAAATCATCTCCTCATCCCTAGAGGAAGACATAACATAAAGCAGGAGGATGAGAAGGAGCATGGTACTTGGCTGTGCTCCTCAAGAAATATGCTCTATTTTCATGCACATAATGCTTCTGAAGTCCTGGTGGTGGTGAGTTTTTCAGCAACAATGTAAGAAATTAGTGTCCCTGGTGGTTTTCTCTCTATGCCGAAGAAAAATGCACTTGTGCTTCAGCCAGTCTGGGAGGTGTAGCTTAAACTGATGTCAATAGCAGATTTGCATTAAAACAGAGTTTGAGCCGGGGCAGCGAAGTTGTTGGCGTAAGAACTTTCCTCTGCCCCTCTTGCAGAGCTGGCAGCCTCCTCAGAGGGGTGGCAGGAAACAGCTGGAGGTGCGACTCCTGGTGAGCCATTGCAGCTGTGAACTGTGGCTGAAGATCTAATTGGCTTCAGGTGTGAGAAGAGCAACTTAAGGGTCCCTCAGATGAGTGAGCTGGGAAAAAGTCACACGGTGTTTCTCAGGCTGCAGCTCCTCAGGCTGAATTTTCCAAGAAAAAGTAGGTTGCTTATATTTCTTAATTCAGTTTTATATTTGTATATGTCAGATGTCTGTTGGAATACTGTCTTCCAGCAATTTCCACTTCTGTCTATGTTGGCTTCTGGCAATGTTTTAGTTCATGCAATCTGGTGGGCTTTCAAGGTTATTTTTTCTCAGTAGAGATCTCTTCTGTATTGTTATTCCATCCATGTGTGCGCTATAAACTTAGATGATCTTTCCCTATGCACATCTATCAGAGCTACATGTGGATGTCTGGAAATGCTAAATCACAAAACTGCTGTGATCAGGTCTGTGTGTTTTGTGCAGTCTCCAGTGACTGGGCCAGGCAAAGGTGCATTTTTAGAAGCTGAGTAATAGAAATAACAATAAAAAGCATGTTGTCTAGGAAGTGTGGTAATTGTCAGGAAAAATGACAAGTCTAAACTTTCTGAAATATATGAGAAGACTGTCCATTTATGACTGAAGACTAAATGAGGGACTGCTGCTTTCATTTGACTTTTGCCTGATTATCTAAGCAGTTTTATATGTATGCCATATGCTTACATTATTTATACTTTCACGTTTTGTTATGTATATATTATTCCATCTGTCTTTTTTTTTCCTTTTAGTCTTTACCATTCTGCATTAGGATTGCATTTGAGTAGAAATCTGTGAAACGAGGTAAAACACCTGCTTCAGTACTTGAAGTACAGCATGATGTGGTTTTCAGACAGGAGTCATAGCTAATGTTTTTTCTGGTTTTCTTACGAAGTAGAAGATTATGCATTGGGCATAGAAAATGTCTAGCTTAACTTTTGGCCTACTGACTTGTTAAAACAGATTAAATTAAAAGCAAACCCAAAAGGTTTGCTATAATCAAATCAACTTGTGTTATCCGTGGTCAATTTATTGGAGTAATTTTATATTCAAGTGGTAGCACTCTGAGGGCTTTATGTAGAGTTTCTGGGAATGGGAAAAAAACATTAATCTTTGCCTAGCAAGTGAACCAGATACATTCTCAAAACAGGCTATTGTTAATTATGTTTTGTGTGCAATGTGTTGACTGAAAGTCCCTATTACCTATGCTGCTGTACAAAGAAAGGGTTCTGTAAGATGCGTCCTTTAGCTTCAGAAACTGTTCTATCAGCAAAGTTGGTCCCTTTAGAAAAAGAAGGGAATGAGAGAAGAGGGAGAAAAAAAAAAGATACTACTTCCATAATGTGTATGAATCCTATTTTAGCTGCCTACAAAATATCAGTTTTCCAAAAGGAAAAAAGTTAGAAGGAGCTTTCATGCTCTGCTGTCACAGGTACCACAGATCATTAGCACCTCTTCTCAAAGAGGTGGGAGTTAAGGACAGCAGGCTTGGATACTTCAATGATGAACATAGCACAGAAAACCAGTAAAGAAGAAACCTACTAAAATATGGTGAATTTGATCTAAGAAGTTCTTGAGGGCATATGCAAAATACGATGCAAAGTGTCACATATTTTTTTTCAGTGCGGAAGGGGCGGGGTGGAAATCTCATCTCAATTAATGTACTGAATGAACCAGTGCTCAGGGTTCAACTGAGTGTTCTGTAGCTACTGTTCCACCAGACTATGAACCTCTGAAACTTCCTTTGTGGCTAGAATACCGAGTCCCATCTGATAATCAGCAGCGTTTTGGATATGTCTGTTCTACATGATGCAATTACTTGAGCTAGCTGTAAATGGAGTAGATAAAATATCAGAAATACTTGAGCTGTAAAAATCGTGGCATATGAGCTACTTAATCCCACTGGGCAAACCAAATAATACTGCTTCTTTTATGCAAGTTAGCTGCTGTCTAGACATACCTGTAGCCTCCTAAACCACTTAGTACTTTTGAAAGTTTTACCATTACACTCATCAGTCATTTTATATGCTTTAGAAAGCCATGAAATGGCTGTTTAATTATGCGAAGTGAAGGTATAATTAAATTTCACTAGAACTGTGGGGATTTGAATATGATGAAATAAAATGGGTTTAGGTTTACAGGCTCAGTGTGCCACAGAGGACTTGCAAAGTCTTTTGAATTTTTTTTTTTTCCTATCTGTAAATCTCTCTGGGGAAATGGGGAGTTTGGACCCAAGGTGGGTCTCTGCCTTTATGCCACACAGTATGAATGTACACTTATAAAAGTTAGATGTTGCTAAGCACAACTTAGAGTTTATATTTGTTTTGCTCTAGAAAAGCTGCCAGTGCCGTTAATATGTACATCTGCAACTCTTGAAACCTGATAATGGGAACAGTGGTAAAAGCCAAATGAGTCAAAAGAAACAGATCTATAATACAACTCTCAAAAATAGTAGTGTGAAACTGGGGGCCTAGGCACGTGGCCTGAGAACACAGTACTGCCTCCTCACAAACGGGAGAGCTACTAGCTCAGCTGTTCTGGATAACTGGGCTGCTTGCCTAAAAAAAAATGGATGTAAGATTGGTTTTTCCCTGATATTTGGAGCTTCAAATCTTCCTCCTTCAGTCTTTTAAGGCAGAGCTGGCTGAGTACCTTGTGTGTACTGCTGGTTGCTTGCCATGCAGAGTACTTTGGTAGTGATCTGGTTTCACTTTCCTCTTTCTGTTTTAAGACCCATTTTGGAGAGGACAAATTCAAAACAAAATACATTTAAAGTTAAGTACTAATTCAGGTATTGTTGCCTTTCAACCAATGGGGCAGACATTGTGGAGGGGAAAATGGCTGAGAGGGACTGAAAATGTGATGGAAATGCAGCATTCCTCATCTAGGTCAGGCTTTCCTAAAGGGTGCTTAATGATGGTATGTGCTGGCTTTTCTGTCTTCACCTGCACTGCTATAATCTTAAAAGATAAAAAAAGAGGAGGAGAGGTGCTCTGTACAGTTGTAGGTCAGAGTCACAGCCCAAGGTCCAGTTGTGACATGGCTGCCTACTAATGCAAGTATATTGTACAATGCTATAAAATACACAAATTTCATTATATAGATGTTAAGGGCAAACTTATAACTCATATCATGACTCTTACTTCTTATGATGTTACCTAATTTTAACTGATGAGTCTGACTTTTTCAACCAGCAATCTGATTTGAGGTGGACTTCTTTTTTTTTGTTCACTTCAAAAGAAGTTTGAATGTAATTCAGCTGTTTCCAGAGCGTGCCTATGTGGAAAATTGCTGTGCTTGTTTCTGTATTGCTCTCTCATGGGCTCTTTGTGTAATTTTTTTAAATGTTTTTTCATTTAGAAAATTTTCTTTTAATCAGAAAAGTTTGCAAAATCATTTCATTGAGAGAGAAACACGGCATATTCATCCAAAATTCAGCAGATTACTTTTAATTTGAAGCCTTGTTGTATCTCCAAGACCTCACAGGGTTAGCAGGAGTGTGTGTTGGGAGCTGTGTCAGGGCTCAGCACCTGGGCTAAAAAAGCACCTGCTGTGTGCTGAGGTATTCCTTCTTCAGCCACATTCAGTGCCCTGGCTAGGCAGTAGCTGCTGAATTAAAATAATTACTGATATGTTCTGCTTTCAGAAAGCAGTATAAGTGGGTTTGTGCTTTGTTGTCTGTATGCCCTCCCAGTTGGCCTGAAGGGTTTATTTTCTTGGTGGGTTTTCCTCAGTGGTCGTCACCACAGAGTCTCTCTGCTCCACAGGCAGCTGTCAATCCAAACTTGTGTTAAAAGTTGACTACAATTTGCAGCAGTATCATAATGTGCTCATGCAAGAAATTAAAGCAAAGTGGCGTTTTCTTATGGTTGTGGTTTACCTACTGAGTGTAAAAAGTGTATTTGTAGCACAGGATTTTGGAATTAATTATGTAATGTCACTTATGAATTGGTCAGAAGTTGATATAATTGCACTAATTTTCACAGATTCTGATGGCTGGTAGATGTGTAAAATAACTATAAAATGCGTGTTAAAATTGTAGGAGGAAAGTATTCTAACTTTTATAACAAATAATGATGTAACAGAAAAATCAATACTGTTTTCTGTCTGGCAACTTCTGGGAAGAAGCTTTGGTTAACACTTCACCCTGTGTGAATCTGTCTCTGATTGCATTCATTTACAGTGTTTTGGGCTGCTTCTCTGGTGTGTGCTGGTCTCTCTTACTGAACAGTCTTGGTGATGAACCATGGCCCTATACCAGTCCAGAACCTGCTCTAAAGGTTTTCTGAATGTCAATGAATGTTCAGGATTATTGGTTTTCACCTTGAAACTTTAAATAATACTTCCAGAATTCAGTTTTATTTGGATGTTGTCGCACAGCCCCCATAATTGTTTAAGCACATATTTTGGAGATACTGCACTATCTAATTACTCATGAGTGGGAGGGTAAGTGTACCTGTTGGGAAAGCCCTGTTGCTGTTAACACCTCCTGTACCACTGCAAAGCCCTGTAGTGATGTGTAGCAAAAAGTTTCCCTCTGGATTGTTTGTCAGCTGAGGAGGAAAGCAACGTTCAGCAGTGATACCCTGCCTTTATTTCCTTTTGTACTGTTTCCTGACCTCACCTATGGGCAGGTTTTTGGGAAATGTGTGTATTTTCTGTTTATCCTTTTGTAAAGCTGACTGAGAACCACCGTGTGGTGTTGAACCACCCTCTGAGAGAGCTGATTCCTAAAGTCTCAGGTGGTTTTGACCAACTTGTTAGTTAATACCTGTGATGTATAAACCATTTACTGAGTTGCCTAGTTTGAGCCATTTTTTCTTTAAAGAAAGGAACAAGGCTCACCAAGGATAGGCAAAATTGAAATTTAATTGCAGAGGGAAAAGATGCTTTTTGAGACAAATCAACTGTTTCCCTACATTCTAAAGCTTTTGAGATAGCTGACTGTGTCTCTTTAGATTTATCATAATCTTTTTAGACTACAAAGACAGACAGATGAAACAGTGCAACAGAAGTGGTATGAAGTTATAAGCAGATGAAGTATTTTGAAAATGTGCTAGATGTACTTGCATAAACCTGAAATTACAACATAAAAGGCATGGACAGTAACCACTGATGCCAAAAATTGAAGCAAAAACCCCCTAACCTAACAATACTCAAAGGTTCCTTTCAGAAAAAACCAGTTATGTATTTACGCTAGATCTTTTTGTTGACATTCTTGCAACAGAGAACGGAGGAGATCCTAATGGTTCATTTGAATTTAGTCCTATTCGTACCTTTAATTCTTTAACTTCTGCACACTTGCACACCTTCCTCATAACTGCCTTAGGTTTTTTTCTTCTCTTTGTAAGAATATCCTGAGTAACTGCTGAATTGATTTCTGTCACTTTGCTAGTTCTGTGTGGTTCTTTCACCTTTTCAAAATGTGATGTTACCTCACAACTTGAGCTAGCATATACAATAAATGGGTGATATTTTTCTGCTGTATGATGAAACTTTGAACAAAACTCTTTGGGCTTTGTGTATGCATGAGCTATAATTCCTGCAGGGAGCTTATGATCAAGCTTGCAGATGACTAAGTTGATTTGTTTTCAGAAGTGCTGAATGGGTAGATAGCAAGACTTCCCGCTTGGCTCTTGCTTGTCTGTTCCCCCCCCCTTTCAGATATTATTTTTCTCTAGAATACAGAACAGATACTTCTTAATGTTTTCATCTCTATCTGGGCAAGCTTTCCAAGGGTGACCTTATAAAAGAATCATCTTTCTTGTCTATTAAAAGAGCTTGTCTACTAAGGAAATAATTTGGCTTGAAGAGTTGTGATTGTATGTAACTGACATTCTACAGGAGAATGGGACAAAAAAAGTACAAGCTATTCAAACTTAAAACTGTAATAAAAGTAGTTTGTCAGCAACTGGTGTTCTTTTCATGCTGCCAAGTATCTGTTTATTACACTGTTGTCCATCTGTGTAGGTCTGTTGCTCTTGGAGTTTCCTAGTAAAATGAACAGGATGTTTTTCTCCTTAAATCAGTATTCTGATGAAATCTGCAGACTAGCACAGATGAGGGAATTGATATTACCTTGTCCCTTTTCTTACAGGCATTGTTCAAGCACCCATGTTTCCTTGCAGTACATGAGGGTTGTGTTATAACATGTGAACGGGGAAAGAGGGTTTGAGGCAGTGCTGTCTGTGGGGAGAGACAAGAGGCACTCTTTAGTACTGAAGGAGTGTGCCAGAAGGGAAGAGGACCTGAACAAGTCATGTTTTTTTGTTAAAAATGTCTTATAGGGAGGAAGCAAAAAAAAAAAAGAGCAGCGAACAAGGTACTTCTCTTTTCTGAATCCTCTGAAGAAGGAGGAAAAATCGGTGATAAGCACTACAGTTTATGGACTAGGATGTTCAATGCCATGAAAGCACAACTTTATGAAGTCAGAGTGCATTTCTGGTTTGGTCTGTGGTTACCACTAAGGGCTTTATATTAATGCTGTTACTGGGGGCAGCTGCATTATAGCACTGCTTACTTATTTATTCACTGTAGTGACAGTTACATTTCATGTAGCAGCTGCTGAAGCCAGGACTATTCAGCAAGGACAAAATGTGATAAAACTTCAATGAGGTTTTCTTCTGCAATATTAAGTTTAAATTCTTTGTATAGGAACAAATACTTTTCTACTGCTACATACAACTTTTCTTTGTAGTACAATCAAAGAAATTCAGTAGCTACTAGTTACGAATGTCAAATTTAATTTTGAGGATTTGACTTTCTTCTATGTGTATCTGTTCTAGATATATGACCAGTTTTGTAAAACCTAAATGCAGGAAAGTAATTGTTATGATGGAAACAGCCCACCTCATGTTATGAACACTCTCAGCTTTTCTTAATTCCTTGTAGTGTAATGAGGACTTAGCCTCTGGGCAGGGGAAGGAGAAAACACTAGTGCAGTATACAAATGACTTAAGAAGCTCTTGACACATGCAGAAAATGAAATCTGTTTTGGAAGGCTTATTGATTGCTTCTAAATTTTAACTAAACAACTGATAGGGAATGGATGAACTCTATCTGGAAGATACCAATGAGGTTCTCAGGTTAGTGAGTAAATGGGACCAGAATGTCTGTGGCTTTAGTCTTTATTCTGCTGTTATTTTTCATGTAGTCATTTTTGTTTTGCTGGAAACTAGATGAGATGTATCTGTGGGTTGTGTGTGGGATTTTTTTGGTTTTGGTTGGTGTGTTGTTCTGGTGTGTTGTTGTTGTTTGTGGCTTTTTTACTTTGGGTTTGGAGGTAATAACTTGTACTGCTCTAATTGGAAGTCCTGGTCTTGGTTCCTGCTGGCAGGCATGGTCTAGTAAGTGGATCCAGTACATTTGGTCACCAGTGTAAAAATGTGCCTTTGCCTGGGCTGTGGGAATCTATCATGAAGTAGCCAGGCATGTACTTGCAGGGTCTTGTGTTGGCTAGTTCCAGACAGACCTGTTCCCTGCTTGTGGCAAAGCTAATGGTGCAGTGGGCCAGACTCCAGAGTAAAGCATTAACAATTCATTGTCTCTTCCCCATCTGCACAAGGAGTTTGGCTACTGCCCAGCAAAGAATGACACTTACAGGAAAAGGTTGTTTGGTTGGTTTCTGTGAATGATGTCATGTCCTTCACTTTAAAACTGATACTAACCACTTTATTTGTGTTATATATATTCACAACTTTGAAGGGAAGTATCTACAACTTCTGGTGAAGTACCAGTAGTAGACTCTGTAGGCACAAAACTACCCTTCCAAGGTAATAGATGCTGTGTGTATAATCAGATCCTGCTGTAAGTTGTTAACAAAGGCTGTTCAGGCTTTCTCATGGTTGAGCCGTGGCAGTTCTAAAAGAAAATACCTTTGATTCAGGATTTTCTGCCTGCAATAAAGAAGGCAGAATTGATAATTGTGTTTTACGTGTTGAAGGTCCAGGAAAAGCAGTGATGTTTTGTCCTCAGTCCATATGACATACATAGGACACCAGTAAAGTGACCAGAGTAAATACTAATATGCTGTCTCAAGATGTTACCCTCTCAGATGTCATTTTGCATGAGCTATTACATAGCTGTAGTGATGGAAAACAAGCTGCTATATTTAACTATATTTTTAATATACATCAGAAACAGACATATGTTTCATATGTTTAGCTGCAATTAACAGTTTTCCAAATTTATATTATCTAGCTTTCTGTAAGTGTTTATTTTTGTGCTGCAGACGTAATGTTATATTCACAGAACTGGTCAGAAATTTTTCACTAAAACAAATGTCAGAAAGTGGCAATTTGTTGAAACTTTCTTGAGGAATGTGGAATTTTTCATGAAAAACTAATTTCCAGAAAAGCTTTGACGTGCCTTCAGTGTGGTTTCTGATCTGAGGAAGGAAGAGACTGCTACCCTGGGCTCTAGGATACTGAAGGAGCTGATATGGGATGTGCCCCATTTGGCAGAGCAGGGAGTTGATCCTGGTGAATCTTGTCACTTTGTCTCATTTACATCACAATAGGGAATGCAGAAATACTAAGTCACAAACATACCATGTGGATCTAATCACAGCAAAATTTTATTAAGCTTCTGCTAGTAATAAACCCCCTGTTTGAACTATTGCTGGCTTTGCTCGACAGCTGACACCAGATGCTGTACACAGAGCTCGTGGCCAGCACTGAGCACTTGTAACCAGCTTCTGACTTCATATGTAGGTCCTGGCTCCTGTTTCAGCTCAGCCACACTTTAGAAACCAGACCAAGCCAGAATGGTACAGGGATGATTCTGTATGAAAGGGCCTCCTCCGGGCCAGGAGTCAGGGGTGGAATAAACAATGCAGTCTTTTGCCAGTCTCTTTGAAGGAACCCAGGGGAAAAGTGCCCCGCCCTGCATCGTCATGCTCATTTAATTCCTTTTGAACTTTGGATATCAAACATAAAATGTCAGACCTGGTTGTCCTTACTCACACTGGTCTCAAAGAGCATAAATTCACAGGAGCTGGTGAGAAGTTTGTGAAGTCCATATATCTACCTAAAAGTTTGTAGGATAAAGGGGCACTAAAACATCTTTCTTTGCTCCTCAGTTCATGATCTGTAAACGGCAGCTGCCTCTGCTGATTGCTTGCAGGTCACAAGGAAGGGTAGCATTCAGGGAAGGGTGGGACAAACTTGCAAGGATACTTGTGAGCCAAAATGCAAGTCTACCTCAAGTAAAGCAATCTCATTCTTGCAAGGAGTTAGTGACAGAAATGGTCTGATTTCCCTTGAGTGCATATTTTTACTCTTTATTTTCTAACAAATAGCTGGCAAATTCTTTCCATATGGAGAAATTTCTGGGCAATAATTTTGCTGTGTCTCCTCCAACACAAAGTGTTTTTCCAATGAGGTCCAGTGGTGTCAGAATTTGATGTGGCTGTGCTGCCCGAGGTGTTCAGAAAGATATTTGTTGCCTTTGCTAGATTATGGATGTGGCATTGCTGCTTGTCATGCTTGCTGAGTTTTCCTTTAGGACTGGAGCTGATAGTTCCACTTTTCTGATAGCCCAGGCACATAAAATAACTTTTAGTTGTTAGTATACCCATGTCTTAGCTGTGCTCTGTGCAGCTGCTCTCCTACATGACAAAGGCAAAGAAAGAATCAGCATCTCACTTTTGGCTCCCCCACTTGTTGCAGAAGTTTCAGTGAATCATTGTGGTACTCTCTGCTTGTGTTGCATTTGACATTTTTTTTTTTTAAAAAAAAAACATCTGAGCTCTGTATCTTTGCAATGTGATGCCACAGTTTCCATCATTACCTTCCCTACACAGGGTCTGATTTTGAAACACACATTTTCACTACGGTGAAACCATCTGCTACGTGTGGGGAATTAACAGTACTAGACATAATGTTTCTTTATAGCTATCTAGAAATGTGCCCAAATAGTGCAATATAATTGGGTATAATAAGATTTAAATGCCTGTTCAGCGCATAGACCTGCAGTAAGGCCATTTTTGCATAATCTTGAATTGGCTTACATTATGTTGTATTGAATTTCATTTCGGGTTTTGTTTGCTAGTGTCATACAGGACCTGCTGTTGTTATCACCTCAGGTACGTGTGTTTTTAATAATACTGTTCTGAGATTCAGATAAAGTTGAATTTACATGAACTGAACCATGAATGTGTTATAAGATGCCTTGCATTTACTGGACAGTAAAAGCGTATATGTGGGTAGTTACTGTAGAGTAGTAAATGTGCTGTAAATTCACCCTTAACCTCCCAGGTGGAACCTGTTTGTGAAACCATACCTAAGGATTGTCAGGAATTAGAATAATATTGCAGTTGTTCTTTTTGTGAATCTATAGCATTTATAGGCCTCTGAGCCTGCTGCATACTTTTTTCACAATTGCTACTTATCTTCAGAAGCTTTTGTTTTTTCTTTCCTTTTATTTCAGCATGTCTCATGCACAAACCAGGGTACGTTCTTTTCAGACAGTATTGAATTACACATTCATGGACATCATACAAAATGGCTTCCCCCCCTCAATAGTTGGTGGCAATTTTGTGCATCTTCAAACCTTGGTTCCCTTTGAAATATTAACTAATCCCTAGCCCATCATTTGTAGGTAACTATAATCTGTAGTTTGCAGAAGTTAAAATTGAGGCAGGGAGATTAACTTGCTGCAGATGTCAGTGATGTAGCAGTAAAGCATGAATTAATCATTGCAAACATCCTTGTAGAACCACTAGTGTAGAATCTTGTCAGGCATCTGAAGTGTGTGGGGCTTCCCAGTTCCCAGTCCTGAAGTTGCTCCACTAATCTTCATACCTTCCCCTGTGTTTTTCTTGTGTCCCTGATGACGACTGTTCATCAAGAATGATGTATGCCAAGCTATTAGTTACATTTCTGTACTGCCAGAATATAAAAGCTACTGATGTTGAAAGATGTGGAGACACCTTTCACTCCCTCCCTCCTGTTTCTGCTAGCCTAGTTGCATATTATCAGTGTTGAAAGAAGTCATGAGGAAAGGAAGATGAATGTGTGACTGAAGAAAACTTCAGATGTTAGAAACCTGATAAGCTCCTAATGTCCTTTTGCTTCCTGACAGCCTGTAAAGGACCAGAAACCTGGTTTGAACATACTATTTCTAAATTTATGAAATGTTGTTGGTTGAAAAAAAGAATGTTGAGACCAGAATATTGGTTATGAAACATGTTTTATCTCTGTTTTTGTTCAGGCTGGTAGTGTCCAGATAAAAGCAATTTTTTCCCATGGATCCTTGGTGTTCTGGGCAGCCTTACAGGGAAATGTGACTCCATTCTCAGCACACCAGAGCAGGAATTCTCTCACATACTTGCCATCACAGATCAGACTCTCATTGTACCAGAAGATTGATGCACTCTCTAATGTAATAGTAATAATTATCTAATAATCTAAAATGTATCTCTATATATTTTATTATATTAAAATGAAATCTAATAATATGAAATAATAATTTGTATAATCTAATAATCTAAAAATCTCCTTGGATTGTGACTCATTTTTCTTCAATGAAATCATGCTCACAAGAAAAATCAAATCAGGTTTTACTTTGTTTCATAACACCTCCCTGCCCTTACTGCAAACACCATGATTTTTAACAGGAGTGGGATTTAGGCTGCTGTGTATTGCAATTGTTGCCAATGTTCAGTTTGGCACTACATTGAGTGGTTAGAGAACACTTCTCTCTATCTCTACAAAGGGAGGAAAGTACAAAAATCCACTTGGGACTGGTGTCATTTGGAAGAGTTGGGAGGGTTTAAGGCTAATATTTAGTAACAGCAACCTATGTTAATTTTTCATTTGTGGAAGTGAAGTACTTGGAAAAGAAAGAAGGTTTTTGGAGGAGTTTCCACAATAACATATAGAATACAAATTAAAAACATTTCTATATCCAAAAGAAAAGCCTGAATCAACTTTGTGCTTTCTTTTATTTGAAATCAATAAAAAACTGGTTTTGCTTGTCGGGTTCCCCCTAAAGAGGAGTACCACTGTCCCTTGAAATGATAGACATATTTTTCTTACTTCTGATCTCCAGACTCTTTAGATACATTTGAGTCTGTGTTGGACCTAAGCAGTGTGAAGCACTAAGCACTTCCAAGGGGTCTGTGACTTGTGGTAATGTTGGCTAGGCCACAGCATCATTCAGTCCTGCTTCTGTTGTGTTCCTTGGCTGTGAGCTGGTGTTACAGCTGTTGAAGGGAAGATCAGGGTACCTTAAATGCACTGCTCTCTGGGGTCCATAGGGACAGCTTTTTGGGAAGGCACTGCTGTGAACTGGGTCATGGTTTCAAGCCCATTTTGTGAAGCTGCTGAAGGCACACTAAAATGTGTAGATGTTATTCTCCAGTGGCAGATTCAAATGGGTACCCGAGGAGCAGGAGGCTTTTATGCTGGTCTCCCCCTCCCATCAGATTTCTCTGCCCTGTAAGGGCATCCATCCTCTGCTTCTGCAAAGTTGTGCCTTGGTGCCATGGAGAGAGTGGTGCACAGCTTCTGGCAATGCAGCACTTCCAAAAGTAAGTGCCAGACTGGCTGGGAAGTGCTGAAGTTCATGCACCCAACAATTCTGGGCACTTTTCTTCAATGTTTCATGACAAAGGATGTTACTAAGTTACATAAAGCTTTGTGGCTCTCAGCTGTTTTATTAGTGTTTTTGTTCTTTTTTTTTTTTTTTTCTTCTTTTCTTTCTAGTCAGTTGCTCAGTTTAGTAAGGTGGTTGGCCATAACCCCTCATGTACTGATCAATATAAGTGGTAATAGTAGCCTGATTGACTGAGGTGTAACCATGTAGATAGAAAAAAGTTGCTGCCAAACACATGGCTTTCACAGCATGTGCCAAGAACTCCTTTATTCCTGTGGCATCCTACAGCTAGAGTTAGGGTGGACGAGATGTGAGTGAAAGAAGAGAGGCAATATAACATTATCCTTGTCAAACAAGATGAAATGCTTCTGTTTATTTCTGGAGATACATAGGATTACATTTAGGACTTTTAAGAGAAGGAACTGCTAAAGTCAATCCCACTTTCTGCTACAAAATGGATGGATTGTCTCTTGGTGACAAAGACCCTCTGACAGGCATCAAAGCAAGTGAAGCTTGCTGTGTCACAGTTTGTAGAAAATAAGATTGATAGAATGAGTCCAATCTCCTTCTCTAACTCTGCTTTTTTTTGTTCTGCTGCACACCCCAGAGGACACAATGGTTATTGGATATATTTGTTTGCTGTGTCAGATGAGCAAAAACTTTGATGCTGTTGCTTTTTCTGAGCCCCTGGTAGTGCTGCCTTCAGCCCAGTCTTCCTTCTCAGTGTGCAGGTCTGTGCGTGAGCATGTGCAAAAATTGCCTGTGGCTGCCAGGCACAGTGAGAGCTTGCTGTTATTGCTGCCTCATCTCCATGACAGATTTATTTTTCTCTGCATGGTTACGGTGACTCTTGCTTATGTTCTGTCCTTCTTGGTGTCACTAGCCTCCCCCTCTTGAGTCTTATCTAAAGTAGGCAGTACTCTGCTCATCAGGCTACAAACCAGGCCAGGAAAGTCTTTGATGCTGCTGTTGGATTCCTTGGCTTTGTTTCCCTGCTGAATGCCCTGGCTTGAATTTCTCGACTTCTCTGAGGCCCCATTTTGCTCTTCCACAGAATGCCAGCCTTGTCTGCATTGCAGCATCTCCTGCAGCCATCAGTGCCCAGTACAGAGGTGCCTTGCACCTAGTTCTGATGCTCCTCCATTTCCTACAGCTCCTTGGGGACTTGCAAATTCAGTTTTCTGTGTACTAGGTCTATGTATTTATGAGAAAGCAAGTAAACTTGCCATGAAATACTGCTGTGTTTGTGTGCAGTCTTAATAGCTTGTCTGATGTTTTTCTTCCCTCCCTGGCATTGTGTCCAGAATGTTTCCAGTCTCTTTCCAGAGTGGGTCTTGCCTGGCCCCATTCCTGGGGGTGGCAGGACATGCACAGGTGAAGCAAACCTATTGTATTGGTGAAGTTCTCTGTCCACAGGTCTCTGCAGGGAGTGTGAGGGTGTTTCCCAAGGTTATTCCAGAGTGATGGGCCGAGCCC
The DNA here is from genome assembly GCA_013400415.1 of Scytalopus superciliaris. Taxonomy (NCBI): domain Eukaryota; kingdom Metazoa; phylum Chordata; class Aves; order Passeriformes; family Rhinocryptidae; genus Scytalopus; species Scytalopus superciliaris. The sequence continues at coordinate 573,459 of VXBX01007619.1, read as the reverse complement.
TGGTGCTTGTTGGAAAGGGAGATGTAATAGAAGGCAGGCAGTAATGATGGCTGATTAACCAGAATGTCTTACAGCTAGAGGCTTATTTTTGTTGCCAGTGAGCCAAAAGATAGGCTCAGAACTAGATCTGCTTTTTAATGCTTATGTACCAAATCATAAAAGGGAGTCCAAGCCCCATCTAAATAGGGCTCCTTGGCTTTCAGTTTAAAGAACACCTGAACTCCAGCAGTCTATCACAACCCACAAGCAGCCTGGTTACTGCAGTCTGGTATCAAAACTTACCAAAGCTTTATTTTCTTAAAACCAGCCTTTGGGATGCAGCACAGCCACTTTTGGCCAAGTCAAAGATCCACTGGTAGTCTGATGGTAGCACAGTCAGCCACAGAAGGGGCTGTGAAGTAACCAGACACCTGGTTTAAAGCATTACATTAAAATGAAACTGGTCAAATAATTTAGAAGAAAGAGATTCAATTTCTTATCCTAGCTATCTTTGCAATAAACCCAACTCAAACTAGTTTTGCAGTTTGAAAGCACTCATTTGGCTCTGTACCTAGTTATTTAATGCTTGCTAGTGCATTAAGTAAAGAAATAATGTTAAAACCAGTTCTGTGAGTAAATGCCCAGTCCCAAGAAAGGCCCTTCTCCAAAAATTTTAGTTTTATTTTGCTGGTTTTAGATCCTAGAATGTCCAGTAAGATCCAGATTTAGACTTTATTTAAATTGAACTACTTTGTATTTGTCTGTCACTTAAAACAAGTTCATCCCCAAAAGTGCTGCTTGCTTATCCTGAAATATCCAAGGTAGTGCCTGGTGCTATGAACAGTAAATAACAGCCTGGATAATGGAATTGATTCCTGCTCAATGAAGAGATGTGAACGAGTTACAACTTCTCAGAAATGCACTGTAGATGGAACTGAACTGTGCTGGTGCCAAGCCTCTGAGATCTATTAGTTTTGACAACCTCAGTTATTCTGGTGCTTCTCATCATCTGTAAAGTTAACAAGGGCTGATAAGAGATGATGAGACACCACACGGGTTTGTATTTCAGAACTCATAAATATCTCACAATACCATTTTTCTTACAATCAGATACATTAATTTGTTGAATGTAGATGTTGCTGAATATTCACTTGGTGCAGAGGTTGAACAAAAGCAGTGCAAGGATAAACATTTTTAAATCAGCAGATAGAAGCCAGGGGTTGTGCTGTGTGCTCAGTTGTTGTGTTTTCAAATGCATGTTCTAATTTTACTGAAATTGTTGATATTTTTTGACCAGCTTTCTTCCTTAAAAATATGATTCATAGGCAACCCCCTCCCCCAGCTGTATTTCTATCCCGTTTTGGTGTGACTTAGTAATTTCATACTAGAGAGTCAGATACCTGAGGGTGAATTTAATTTGAAATAAACCTTACTCTTGGCAGAACAATTTTTACGAGGGGAGCAAACAATGTAACGTACAATTTTCTCAGGCTGCATGTCACCTGGAGATGCCTGCAACTAAAATTAGGTAAAGATATTCTTTCAAGCAAAAAAATTCTATGAAATACAGTGTGGACAAACTCTCCAAAGTAGTAGTTATTCTTGCTCCTTCTATAATAAGATGGAGCACACAAATATCACTTGATTAACAGCTGCAGTATTAATTTCCCTTTTTGGTTGCTTGACTCACAGCAAGAATCGTGTCAATGCAGCAGAGAAGCAATTAAATTGATTTTAATCTTTGTCAGAGAAGATAACATGCCTTTTTCTCTTCTCATTTAAATAATTAAAGTTTCAGCAGGTATTATTTCTGGCTTTAAAGAAATTGGTATCTTAATGTAATAGAATCCTTGTAATTATACACTTAATGGATCTTAATAAGTTAATCATGGTTTTTCATTTAAAATGTGTTTTTTTGTACTTATTAAACTTTTATTTGCTTTGATGGTTATGCTTTTAAGAGGGTAGAAAATATTAAAAAAATAAAGTACTAAAAAAAGGCCTCACTTTTTTCCCCCCCATATTCCTACATGGTCTTTCAAATTAGTTTTCAGTAGTCAGATTTCAACACATGCTTTAAAAATTCTTATCCAGTGAAGCTTTGTTATGCTACAGTTAATTATTTTGTTGAAAAAGCTTCATATAATGAGGACAAACAAATACTCTTATCTTTGTTGTAGTGCAAACTCCAATTCAGCAGGAGTATAGCAAATATTTCTTTGTCCTCTTTGATCCAAGCTGTTAGACAGTATTTTGGGGTTCTCCAAGTTATTCCCATTAGGCAGAAAAATGGCTGGTGGAGTCAGGTGTGCTTTTGATGTGATGCTCTGTGTACCCAGAGCATGTGTGCAGCCTCTCCCTGTGCCCACTAAAGAGACATTATCTTGCTTTGCAGTCCCAACCTTGTATGTTCAGGCACCACTTTACCCCAAAATCGTTCTCTTGGTAATGACTTGAAGTGGCAAACTGTTTATTTGTTTGGATTTTCCCCCCTCTTCTTGCAGCAAGATTGCTATCAGTCTCATGTTGTGTGTTCTGATTTCCTGGCTGAGAGGGCCTTAACCCTTCTTGCTGAGAAAAAACCTGACGCAAACCACTTTTTTCTGGAGCATCCATGGATGTTCCCTGATATGCAATGACCCACTTCACAAAGAAAAGACCATAGTGAAAACTTTGCCTTTTAAAGGGGGCAGATGGCCCCATCTGTCCAGGGAGGACTCCCTGGGGAGACTTGTGGCTCTTGGACTGGGTCTTGGGACTCCCCTGGCCCTTCCAGCCCTTGGAGCCACAGGTAGCTTGTACTTACCAAGGGTAGGGGAATCACTAGAGCTGACTTTGGCTTTGGAGTTGCAATCTATATCTCATGTGGTTCCTCTTGTAGTGACAAGGTGAGGGAAAAGGGAAAAATACTGAGGATTAACTACTTTGCAAGGTTTAGTACAAGAGAATGTATAAATATTTGGAAAGTGAAGATGTTTCCATCTGAAATATTTAAATTTTGAGAAATAAAATCATAAAAAAAGAAATAGTGACCACATGAAGTTTCATTTAAAAAAAAAATCATGAAGGTACATGTATTGTATTCTATAATGTACATAATTGTATTTTATAAACAAAAATTGGAAACTCTTGTCCCTACTCTATCAATTACTAGAAATTAACAAGTCATTGAAACTGATATTTTCCCATATAATAGATTTGATCATGCTCTCTGAGAATTCCCATTTGCTCAGTGACCTCAGTAGAAAATACTTTGTTTGCAATTAGCATAATTCAAATTTCTGAATTTCTATTTAAATCAGTTATATCTTAATTTTTTTAAAAAGCTGCTTTTTTTTTTCTTTTTCAAGTATAAATTATAGTGGTGATGAGCAACACCACAAGTAAGCAGTAGGGAGCACACCAGCATCTGATTTATATCAATGCTCAAGAGCAGCAGTGTATTTATCTTATTTTTTATTTATTTATTTTTACTGCATATTAGGGTTCTTATGACTTTTTTTTTCCTCTTTGTCTGGAAAGGTACTTCATATTTGATTTTTTATTTGAGTATATATAAAATAATTTCTTCTAAAATACACTGTTACCTATGAATTGAAAGCTGTATTAAAGTGACAGATTTCCTTTTCCTCTGATTTCATCACAGGCAATGCTCAACTAAATTTTGGCAGGGGGCTAGACTTAACATAAAACTGCATGAGTGATGCTTGTGGGGCTTGTGTATATCCCTTCATCCCAGGATGAAGTAATTAAAAAGAACAGTAGGAAAAGCAGAGAAAGGTACTTGTTTGCAGTCCCTCTGCAAGTGAAGTTACTGCAATGCGATTGCTGGACTCTCTGGATTTTCATTGCTTTGTTTGGGAAAGGCCTTTCTGCATCTTTTGAGCTCTAGATATGGCTGAGTCTGTATTTAGGTATGTATAGTTCAGGGAGAAAAATATACTTCTATAAATCAAATATGCATAGAAAACCTGCTGTTCTTTCCCCTCCAGTTTATGGAAGGAATTGGCAGATTTGATGGGGGAACACATGAAGGAAGAATTCTTTTTTTCTGTGCACAAATAACTTGTATGTTGTTCCATGGCTTGGGTGACACCTCTATGTTCTGCATAGGTGAAAAAATGCTCATCGTTGAACTTAAAATCTGTTTCATGGGGTCTAATATGACCAATTAACTTAGTCTCATCTCATTTACATCGTTGTGCCATATGGTGTGTGTGCAGGCGGAGATTTAGCCCAGGCAGAAATTTTATGGAAGAGAATTGCAAATGGGGAAGCAAGGGAGAACAGGGTGGTTAATCAACAGAGACGGGGTTCTTGATAAATACATACTGTTTACCCTAAATAGGGAAAAGATTAATAACAGATGCTGAGTTCTTTATCACACTTGGCAGCATAACACACTTGATAGCAACAGAAGTTTGAACAATATAAGTAATGTAGCATGTAGGAAGGGATACTCTTTAAGAATCAAGTTGGAAAAGATACCGCTTGTTGTCTTGCTACCAAGTCATTACTGAGAGCGTTACAAGCAGGCTGCAGACAAAAGATAATACTGTCTAAATGGACCAACATTAGCAATTATTGCCTATATTTTGCTCTTTTGTTTTTCTTCTTTCAAAATCCTGCTCAAAATGATTGCAACTGCTTCCTAGTAGAAGTTTTGTTGGGCAAATCTACTCTGCTGTGTATTCCCAATTGCATCCGAAGTTTTGGAGCAGAAATATAGTGATACAAACTTCTATCTGAATGCATTTCGAGACATTATTTTAAGAATAATCACTCCTGGTCATCCAGGTCTCTTAAATGTCAGCCAGTGGATATTTACCACTAGTAATATAGTGCAGGAATTATTTGACATGTCTAGGCCATGCCTTTGAACTGCATTCTTTTCTTATGATGAGTACAACCAAAAGGGCTTTTGACTGTACTAATATGTGTTTCTGGATGAGATTTCCTTATTTGTGTAGTTCTTGCTGTGCCTTCTTGCTTTTAAGTCAAATCCAGATGCCTCAAACTAGAACCTGAATTCTTGCTTTCAGTACAAATTTCCAGAAGTCTGTTATAAAATGGTTTGTGTAATGAAAATCAAATGGTAGCAGATACAGTTTTGTTGTATTTGATTAGATACAGTTAAGAACTGATTTGGCAAAACCTCTTCCCACTCCTTATAAGATAGTCATAAAATATTGTCATCAGTAAAAATCCACAGCAAATGCCTTTAATGACTTCCTTTTATGAAAAAATTTACAAACTCACATATAGTAAGTATATAGAAACCTTTCAAATCTTCACCATTGGGTGTATGTTAATACACCCAGTGTGTTAATAATGCCCTCAGTAACCATGCATGACACACTGTTACCAGAAGGTTAATATTCTCAATCTTCTTTGTCACTTCATTTATTTGAATATTTTATCTAGGAGTCAGTGATTGAAATCAGCTGGTATTTCTATGTTCAGAATGAAGCTGTACTATACCTTACTGCTTATCTGTGGTTGTGCTGAACAGCTTCTGAAGAAAGAGTTGAAATTTTTTTTTTTTCCAAAAGTAAATTCAGTTGTCCAGATAGTAGCATAGGCTGAAAGCATTGCTCACTTGTGGATGCAATAATTTCAGTCTAATAGCAGTGTCTCATCTTGCCTTCACTTACCTACTCAACTAGTTTTAAGACATAGTTTGAGATGTTGATAGGTTTCAGGAAAAAGTATATATGGTATGGCTGCCTGATGATGGGAGAGTTGAACTGATGACCCAGGCAGTCCTTACCCATTCTATTTCCTCAGTGCACTGAGCTTTGGGGTAAATCATGTCCCAGGCCACTGGCAGAACCAAATATTTCTGTGGAAAATGTAGCACTAGTAGTACTAACAGCGTGAACACAGTTTACGCTACAGTAAATTTGTGTGCTCTAGAGTAAGCACAACTCCCTTATTTTGCTCTCCTGATGAAATGGCGTGTTCTCAATACTGTGAATAAGAGGTGTTTTGAGTAGCAGTGGGAGGATGTAACGTGGTAATAGGTGTGATGAAGGGCAGGAATCTTAAGAGTCAGAATTGTCGTTGCAGTGCAGAGGCCTTTAGGGCATGGTGGTTACAGTAGTGGGATGATGTGAGCCTCTGGGGAAGAAGCAGAGTATGTATTGACAGTTAGGCTTGCTTTTCTCTGCTTTTATTTATTTGTGTGAAGTTTTACTAACAGTCACTGTTTTCTTTGCCTAATTTCAAGGGTTTATATCTTTTTTGTCTGGCAGTACTTTGGTTGGGTGGAAGGCAGGGTAAAAGTGTGGGAGCTTCTTGAGAAAGAATATGTCAATTGCACAGGAGACTTTCTTGTGTGCAGGGCTGCATACAATGGCTGCTTGCCATCCAGAGTTACACACCCCATGTGATCCACTGACTTTTGTCTTGTATAGTCTGGGATTAGTGTCATGGTATATTCCATAGTGATGTGATACTCTTGTTCCCATGAAGTTTATCCTCACTTGCTTGTCTAGCTTCTGACATGTGACCTCATTAGCATCTTCAAGGTCTGATACTGCTTTCCATTTGAAACAATCAGCTGTCTAGCTTGGCCCATTTCCTTATCTCACATGTACTTGGGATCCAGTAGCCAGTTTAACTCACTTGGGGTCTCCCAAGCAGGACTCCATAGCCACTTTTTTTGCAAAGGACTCAGATTCTGTAACTCTGACACCTTCCCCCCCTCCCCTGCCAAGTAGTCACAGAATTCCAGAACCAAGTAGGTTGGAAAACACCTCTGAGATTGAGTACAACCTATGAACACCACCATGCCAACTAGATCATGGCACTGAGTGCTGTGTCCAGTCTTTGCTTAAGCACCTCCAGGGATGGTGACTTCACCACCTCCCTCAGCATCCCATTCCAATATCTAATCACCCTTTTTGTGAAGAATTTAATCTAATGTCTAACATAACCCTCCTCTCGTGGAGCTAAAGACTGTCCTCTTGTTCTATGGCTAGTCCTAGGCTCTCCCCAGATTTGATACTTGATCTGATAAATCCAGATAGCTGCAGTTATGCCTCTTCAGGGAAAACAGAGTATAATAGGATAGAAAACACTCCTATCAAATGAATTTCCTCATTTGCAGAGCTTAAATGAGAATGTAGGACTTGTAGGATAGTGAGAATGTGGGGAGGGATTGTGGGTCCTCCTCTGTTTTCACCTTGCTGTGAGTCTTCAGCCTGGTGCATTTCTTCCAGCTTTCCTGTTGTCGTAATAGTGGTAAAAGGATTTCTCTCTCAGAGGGTGTATATGCACAAACACTGCTGTTTCATTCTTTGCTGTTTCACTTCTGCACTCCAATTTTCATGTGCACTCCCAATGTGTTCATACTGTGACAACAACAGAGCCATAACTGGCTGATGGGTGATCAAGAACTGTGCTGTGGGTGACTAATTGGTCCTCCACAGTGGAAGGTAAACCACAACTTGTAATGTAAAAATAAAAACTTTAGGTTTTCCAGATACAACTCAAATACTATTGCAGTGACTTCTGCAGACTCATTTTATGTCAGTTTGTCAATGTTAAAACATGTTGCCTTCTTATATCATTGGGAGCACTCTGATACAAAATCTTTGAAAATATTGAAGAGACAGCTGTACAGGTGCACCTGATTGACCTCCCTCATTCTATTCATTGTGTTTTGTCATATTGTGTCATCTTTTATTCACCTCTTCGCTAGTTAACTTTCCACTCTTTTTAAATGCTTATTAGAAAGAGAGTTTTTTGAAACTTGTAGTACTTTTCCTTATACCTCTGTGAATCTATTTTGGTTTTGTTGGGTTTTTTTGTTACTGTTGGGTTTTTTTTGTTTGTTGTTTTTGTTTTTTTTTCCTTTAAGTAGTTGACCATGAAAGAATATGGTATTATGGTGGTTTCGGTTGGGGTAGAGTTTATTTCCTTCACAGTAGCTGCTATAGGGCTGTGTTTTAGATTTGCTCTGTAAATAGTGTGAAAACAGTGGAGGTACTAACAGAGATAATAGTCTTTCTCACTGAGTGTTGTCTTATCTAATTATGACATGATTGTCTGCTATTCTTTCTGATATTTTACTGTATGGATAATAAAAGTTCAAATGAACCCATTTCTGAAATTTAATAGATCACAGATGAGAAACATAGATTAGCCTGAGCTTTCTTTTCAGTCTTGCAGTCTTCTGCAACACCGTGTTGTCTGCACCTGATGCTCCCTTTATCACCAAAACTATTCCTGCTTGCTGTTTGTTGAGGGGTGCTCACATGCAAGGAGGCAGGGGTCTCTGCTTTCACTGACTCCTGTATGACAGATTTTTGATCAACAAACTGAACGAATTATTGAGAAAAAAATGTGACATGAAAGCAAACTTCCCAGAATAAGAGTATTTCATCTTCCTGTAAATATGACTGCAACATTTCTAGTTTTGGGAGTCTAATTTAAAAATAATTCAGTGCTTCACTATTTAATTCTATTGTGCTGTTGATCTGGGAGACTTCAGAGCTACAACAAAAATAAGGTAATAAAAGCAGACAATGACTTTGGTTATGTATTGTGTATCATAAATATTTGTGTCTCTGACTGGTTTCATTTTAGCTAGCTGAGGAAATATAACTTGCTGAAGGCAGTTACCTTTGTTCAAAGCCAACTGAGACAGCGCCAGCACTCAGTAATTACAGCCATACAGTTTCCAGGAGACTCCTTCTTCACCAGACCTGTCGTCTCATGTCCCCATTTGTAACACTGTTCATTATATTCAACCTGCTGCCGTCACTCTGGAGCTTTCAAAAGGTATTCTGTGGGCTATCGTGCTGCAGGACGTGGATAATGAAATAGTTAGACGTGACTTGTATTATAATCGGCTCACCTAACTTTCATTTGGCTTGAAAAGTAGACTCAATAAAAGCAAGAGTGAAAGGCATTTTATGTTTTTAATAAGAAGTCTCATATGGTATAACCTGCTGTTTTTCATTGTGTGTCTCTTCTCATGATTTCCTATTGAGGCACCTGACAGAAGAAGAGCAATGAATGTCTCTTAATCTTAAAGCTTTTTGAAAAACGGCAGTGGTAATCAACAGTACTCATCAGTAATTTCCAACTACAGTAAGTGACTTAAAGTTTTTCCATCTACATCTTAGATTTTAAATGGATAATTATTTGTTTGCTGGGGAAGATAGTTCTCAAAAACAAGCCAAAATATCTACACACTCCAGAACAGCACATCTGTTTAATCTTTTATTAGCAAATTTGTTTTTGATATCTAATAATAAGCTTGTAAAAATCCCCCTACCCTTGCAGTGTCTCCAGCTGGACTGTAAAGGAGCTAAAGGAATTTGTGCTGCTCTGTCTTGTGGCAGGACAGAGCCATGCTCCACATCAAGCTTTAGAAGTTCCTAGAAGAGCAATGAACAGAGACAAGTTCAAATAACGAAAACTGAAGCCTGGGTGTGATGACCACTGAAAAGTAGCTTCCTAGAGTAAATCAGTATGCTTTGCTGTAGTGCTGTTACCATTTTTTGACTGGACAGTCACTGCTACAGGTGATCCATAGTGTAGCTCCAGGGAAGCCTCATCCTTGCTGCTGCAGACCTGGATCAGCACATGCCCCCACAGCACAGACGAGAGGCGCAGGATGCAGGTCTGTGGGCAGGATAAATTGAAGGTGAAGTGGGAAGGTAGCCTGTGTAGGAACTCCTAAAGAGGTATCTGATGTCATACTCATAATGGTAATAGCCAAGTTATGGGGAAGAAAAGCCCATCTCCAGAAATGGGCAGCTGTGCTTTCAGTAGAACAGGTTCAGTAAATGCAGGTGTGACTGATGTGATTGCATGAAATGGGAGCTGGCTAAAAAATACCCCTCTCACTCTGTAAAAAACAGAGGTACTGTTGCTCAGTGGTGGAAAGTGCTTTCAGGGGTGGGCACCTGGTTACCTTCTCCCTTGATTAACAACATCTATGCTTCAGTGCACACCATCTTCACCTCCCAGTTCTCTTTCTACTTGGTCTGGGTACAGAATCAGAGCTGTACCACCAGAAATACTACTTTCCAACTCTGACTGCTAAGTGATGGCATTTAGTTTTTCTTGTCATGGCTAGTAATAGTCACATGTCCTGTAAACTTCAGACTTCTACTTTGCACCTTCTTTTACTTAGTATTGCCCTGAAAGCGACCTAAAAGTTTAAATTGATGGAGCACTCTGTTGCTGGTGATACTAGTTACATAAAGTAGATGGTAGCTTTAGTAACCACTGCCTCCTTTTGACAGTTTTGATGGATTGGTTCAAGGACTTGTGTCAATACCTTGTTATGTAAATGTCTTCAGGTCTGAGAGAGGTAAGCAGCCGATGGCTGGATTTCTAGCCTGTTTACATTTGTGAAAGGCACCTGTAGGGAAGACAAGTATTCCTGTGATCATGCAAGAAGATCTTACCTTCATATATTTATAAAAGCCCAGAGAAACAACTGGAGACATTTTGTGACAGTTTTAGAAAGAGCTAACCAAAAATATGTCACAAATTTAAGAAGTCTTCTAATTAAATTTATTGCTTAAGAGGAGGCCTGGAACAAGAGCCTTGATCATGGGGCTTGGAACCACACTGGCCTCTTCTTGCTCCCATCCAACCCTTCCCCCAAAAACCTATTACTTGTCATCCCTTCCCCACTAATAGTGTCCAAGATTTCCTAAACACCTTTCAGTTGCACTCACACATGACTGCTCACTGACCCTTGTTATCTTTCCTGTCACTCACAAACTATTCTTCAGTCTCAGCAAAACCAGGTTTTCCCTTCCCTGCTGAAAAGCCTTGCGCTAGCTCTGAGTTAGTCCTGAGGAAGTTGGGTGGAGCCCAGCCATGCCTCAGTGGCCCTTTAACCACTTTCACTTGCTTTGATCTCTTGTTCTCAGCTTTGAGATGGCTATGGTATGGTCGGTTTTCAGTTCCTTTAGCCGGACGGTGCTTGTGCAGTGTGAAAGAGAGAGCTGCCTCACTGCATTAAATATTCCAGCTATTCAAAGTATTTGTTCTTCTTTTTAATTATGGGATACTGAGTCAAATATGATTTGTCGTATTATGTACTGACTAGTGGATGTAATAATGCATCTTTTCTACAGTTAATAAGATTTCTATTGACTAAAGTTTCAGGAAAGGTCTCTGCAGTGGGAGATATTCAGTTCACTAAAGTCAGTGACAAATGTCTGGTTGAATTCAGTAAGACCAAGATTTAACCACTATCTTACGAATCAGTAAAAAACAGCAGTAAAATTATTAGGTCACTTACAGGTTAATCTTACTCTTCCTCATGTTGCTAAGCCTTTATATGCTACTTAAGTCAGCTTGAGAAAGCTGTTTCTCTACAGCTGTGACTAGTTGTTATGTCCTTCACATTCAAAGGTATTTCTGGGCCTTTCCACTGGTGATGGTCAATCTGTCTGTGTGCACCTCTACTTTGAAAATAACAGAATTGTAGTGGATTCGATCTCTGGTCTACTTGGAAGTGACTTACTGCTCATACCCTGTGGAGGACTGCTGGACACTGAAGTGGACATGCTTCATTCTGCTTAGGGTGTGGTCTGAGTTACTTTTGGAAGAACTAATGTTCCTTGGAAATGTCAGTCAGAAGTTTTCATTTTAATAACATGCCTGATTGAATTCAAAACTGGCATTTAATATTGACACTGCACATGAACTGACATGTCATTATACACATGCTAACCTAGATTTATAAAATAATAAAATCATTGTGGTTTAAATTCCCACAAAATATTGATGGAAAATGTGTTATACACTTGTGGGAGTAGCTTACTTGCTAATGTGTTTGCCATTTTTTACTGACCTTATTGTGAATGCAACCTTGCTGCAGGCTCCTGCAAATTGGAGCTCTGCTACAGTATTTCTGTTCAGTTAATACCTGCAGAGCTACATATTTACTGGAAGAGCACTCTATTCTTCCTTCCTTGCTTCTGGAATACATTAGCCTAATAACCAAAATGACAGTCTAGAATAATACATCTTTATTTATTGATGTATTTCTTGGTTCTGCTCTGTGATAAGAGACATAGTGATTTCATTCAAGCAGTGTATGACATTGACAATTTCTCTCCATTTCAGTGTTCACCTACCTAAAGGAAAACCTGCCTGAATCAAGAAGAAAGAGGTTTCCTTTATTTGCTGTGTTAAAATAAAGCTACATGAAGGCTGCAAAGGCATGCTTTCAGTAGGGGGAGGAGATTCCAGGATTAACGTGGTCAGTGTCATGTTTTGGGACTTTCATACTCATGCATTATGATACTGCCTTTTATTAGAATTTGCATATTATTTCAGTTTTACAGTAATGCTAATGATACCATTTCAGTTTAAAATGGTTTTCAATTATGGGAAAGGTAAGTCTTTTAGGGAATGCTGAAGACAGAAGTCTGATTTCTGTAATTTCTAAGCCAGAGGTGGTGGAATGATTGAAAGAATACAACAGAGTAGTAATCGTTTGGAGAAAGGTGGGGTTTTTTTTGGTGGTGTGATGTTACTTATCTCCCAGAGGTAAGAAACTGGAAATGAGGTTACTTAATGGCAGATCTTCCACTGTAAATCAATTAAAAATTGAAAAAAAATTAAATGGCTGCATGGAATTTTTGTCCAGCTTGAGAAAAGAACAACAGTGTGTTTGACCTTTGACTTGAGCTTTTTAGCTTCAATTGTTCTTTCTTTCTTTATCTGACTATGGTATTTGGTATTTGAGTCTTACAGCATTGAATTACAATTTTATTGTGGCAATGATTTTTTTTTTTTAATTAACTCACTGAAACAATCATACTAAACCTACATATATGACTGTCAAAGTCTTGATTATTCACTTAAACGGAAGCCCATGTTTCCAGAAGAGGCTGCATGCTCACAAATCCCCCCAGCTATTGACTTCTTGTCATTTCCCCTTCCTCAGTTACCTGAACTGTAACTTGGCTCCCTCCTGGAAAGAGTTTCCTTTTCACTGGGTACACACAGCGTGGTGCTGGTGAATTACGTGTATTTAAGAAAACAAAAATATAAAGAGAGAGAGATGGCTATGTCTGGAAAAAAAGGTTTTGTGTTTTTTTTGCCCTGAATTTTCAAAGTTTATGGAATTTCTGTGCAGGGAATTTCTACTTTTCTGTTTCAATATAGCAAAGCTGCATGACAGCTAGAGAAATTATCTAAGAAAAATTTTGAGATAATTTGTTGAGCATTTACATGGAAGAAAGGAGCAACAATTTCATAGAAATATGCCTCTGAGCAGGTGAAGTCATGTTGCCCTGAAATGATCATGTCAGATCAAGGGTTGTGAAGACATACAAATGAGTTGTTTTGGACAGTATGTATCAGGGTCACTAAAGCCAACCTTTCTGATACAGTTAAAAATTAATTTTCTAACATAGTAGGAACAGAAAGTGAGAGAGGAACTGAAAGTGGGACATCTGCGTTTGAATTTAAAAAGGATACAGAAATGAAGGAGAACAGTCCTGAGATGCTAAGGGAAGCACAGGGGGCTTGTAATGATCTTGTCACTTGTATTCCACAGTAATGTGCAATTCTTTCCTTCCTGTGGAGATTTCTATTGAAATTACACATATCTACTCTGTTCTAATAAACCTGCTTGTAATTAGTTAGACCTGAGTTGGTTTCTGAGGTTCACTTCAGAAAGAAAACTAGAACTAGCCATTCTCAAGTGAAATGAACTTGATATTTGATTACAGAATGGATTGCATTAGAATAAAAGTCCAGTAATTTGATATTTGGGTAAAAAATAGAGAATTTTCAGACTCGAGAGAATCTGAAGAAACAGGAGCAAATTAACTTGTTTCTTTGGGCTAGTAAACAGAAGTATTGCAGTTTGTACAAAAGAGAATGATTTATGTTTCTGTTGGAAAGAACAGACAAATACAATGTTGGGTTTGCAATGTGGACTGAGTTCAGAAGCATTGGAATATCCACTAAGATTTGAAAGTAAGAGACATTTCTGTTCAATAAGTCATTTATAAATAGCATTGAAATAAAATAATGGCCTTTTAAGAGCAAACATGTTATGCATTTTGAAGAGGTAACTTTTAAAATAGTTCAATAGTTTTCACATGATTAATTGCTTTGGACTTGAAACCGAATAGATACTTTTTTTTCCTTTTCAGTAATGTCAAAGGGAGACATATTATGAACAATAAAGGAAACAGCAAGACAGACTGTTTCTCTAATTCTTTCCAGAATTATGTATAATTTTACTGATGTTATTGTTCTTTATCCTCCCACCCTCTTTTTATAGATGTACGTGGATTAATGTGCTAAAATGGAAATTTAATTTAGGTCTAAGCAAACTATTTCCATGGAAATAATAACATTGTTGATGTCCTTTGGTTTGGGAAGTGTTCCAGAAAAACACAATCCATCAATTTTTCAGCAGTCTAGACACAGGCCAGAAATAACGATCACTTTTGCAAATGAGTGCAGTGTTAATAGAACCTTTGTATTTGGATTTTCATGATTTTGAACAGCTGCAGTTTATGGGGTGTGTGCACACACATATGGATACAAAATTTTTACCTTTTCAATTTTCTTGAAAGATAGTAGATGTTCATGATGCCTAAAATTTTCTTTGAACAGCTTTTACTTGCAAACTTTTCAGCATCATTTGTATTCTTAGCCATATTTCTAGCTCCACTCAAGTAAAAACTAAGAAGCGCTGTCTGTGTAAGTGTATATGATCTTGCACAAGGCTAATGGCTTTCTTGAGATTATTCACAAGCAAAAGTCTAAATAAATTTAACCATTTGAAGAGTGAAGAATAAAGTAGTATCACACTGAAAAGTCAAAATTTGTATTCTAGTTCCATAGCAAAGTGTGGTAGGTTTCACTGCTGGATGCGTACTGATGGTGCTGGTAGAGCTGGGAAATTATACTGCATCTTGGCTTGAAATGTGCCGTGTTCGGTGTGCTTCTGCCTGATTCTCTTGGGTGCTTCCAAATGGCAAAACCAATAGGAGAAATGTAAACACACCTTAATCTGGTATAATTATTTGTACTTATTTATTGAGAAAAATATGCAAATTCTGTATTGCTGTAACTTCTGCCATAATTTCATATTGTCTGCACTAATATGTATGCAACTTAATGACCAATGACCATTGTTAAACCTTTTATGTTTAAGAGAAAAAAAAAAAAAGAAAAAGAAGTCAAGGTGTTTCCTTAAAAGTCAGTGTGTATAAAACAATATTATAAAGCCTTTATAAATTACAGTCTTTACTGATGAGGCATATTCACATTGCTGTTCAATTTATTTACCCAGGAGACCAATTTATTTAGCTACCTCAGTGCTAACTGTTTTCATTGACACCCAGGTCTGCTGTGACCAAGCAACTGTGACAAGTGGTTTATTGAACTGTAAACGGGCACTGTCTGACTCTAAACAATGGTTTTATCTAATTATGAAACCCCATGCACCATTTTAGTCTGGTGTTGTTCGTTATATAAACAAGATTTTAATGTTATTGAAAAATTAATTTAAGTCTGGGTACACTGTGCTGCAGTGAAAGATATTCTGCATTGTAACTTTCTAGGCTGCTGCTCACATCTGAAGTGAACTGCTTGAGATGTTTGGGCTGCAGTTTGTTGGGCACTATGAATAGCTGAGGAAGGACAAAAGTGAAATGCCTTGGAAGAACATATAAAGGAAATCGAATAACTGAATGAAATCTATTGTTTATGCTTTAAATTAGTCTGATGTTACCAAAATGATTTATTAAAAATAACGTTGGTAGAAGAAATACAGGTGCACTTCTGGAAAGGAAAACTGGACCTTCAAGAAGAAAGCTAAGTTAACTATGAGGCTTGGAATTACTAGTAAAAATTTAATAGATCCACATGAAGAAAAACCTTCACCGTTGCCCCCATTGTTTTGTCAGAAGATAATTGGTTGTAATTAAAGCTTTTGTTTTCAGCTGTCTGTAAGTCAGCTCCTCCAACAGCTTTAGGCGATAACCATAGCAAGAATTCAGAGGGTTTACTCTCCTTTGTTGGTGTATTAAAAAAAAAAAAAA
>VXBX01007619.1:463265-553898 GCA_013400415.1 Scytalopus superciliaris | reverse complement strand
TGGTTTAAGTTTTGGTGTTTTTTTTTTTTTTTTTTTTTTTTTTTTTTTTTTTGTGTATGTCGAGTTTGGAAATTTCAGTTTCCTACTCTGTACTTTACCTTTAGAAATCAAAATCTATAGGCAAACAACATGTAATGAAAAATTGTGGAAATGCATGAAAAATACCTTTGACCCTAGAAGCTCCCCAATTGCAGCAGACAGATGTACTTGGCGGAGCCAGAAGTAGTCTATTGAGTCATACAAGTACTATAAAGTTAGTTGAAGCACTAATTAAGTATGGTCATCTTAATAGAAGAATTTGTGCTTCATCCTGGCAAGATGCCCATAAGGAAAAGATAGATAGATCTGTCATAGTCTTACAGACTGTAGTAATTAAGGTTTAAAATACTTCCCAGTCTAAAACAAGGGTAGTTCAGACAGAGCTAACTGTTTAAACAGCATCCCTTATGAACTGACATTGTTCTTCTATTTCAGACTGACACGTTTAATTTTTGTTATTGGCATCTGTGTAAAGTGTACAGGAAAAATAGAACTTAGGCAATACTGTCATCACCTTTTATAGAAACTGAATGGCTAGAAAACAATTACATGGACTAGCCAGAACATTCTGTGTATAGTTGTAGTACAGAAAGTAGAAAATTAAATTTTGTACCTTCGAGTAGTTAAGAAAAAAGGTTCTCTCTCTGGAGGTTTTGCTCTTTTCTGTCTGTGAAAAGTGGTTTTATTGCTGTTAATTGGATAAAATGTTTTCAGACTTTATTTAAAATTTATTTCCAAATTTTGCACTTTGGCTCACATCCCAACCTGTGAATTCTGGCTCAATTGTTAATTTAGTCATATTGCTTTAAGATTTTGAATAGTGGGTAAATGTGAAATGAAAGGTCAAGTTGATTGAATGTGCATCTCAGTCAAATACAATAAACACATTGTATATGAGTATGATCTCCCAGTATAATTTTGAGTAATGTATTATTTTTTTAGGTCTCTCAACTCTCACAATCTCTTTTCTTTTCAGAAAGGTCAGTCTGGTTTTAAGGGTGCAAGGTATTCAGGAGCCCAAGATCATGAACCTTTTCATAGTGCCCTATTATTCTGTGTTACGTTTCTGCTGTAATCCAATACTTGTCTCAGAGAAGTCTGCCCTCTGGCATAGTCATTCCACTGTCACAAGAGTTTAGTTTTCTGTGATCTCGGTGGTATTTAACAATAAGGTCTGAACTGCATGTTTAGCAGAAGCTGTGGGAACATGGATGTCAAGTCCATTCATCACATATAAAAAAATAAAAATCTCCAGGCTGGGCTGTCAGCCAAGGATTAGCTGTGCCCCCACTGCAAAACCTATTCAAACAACCCACCGATTAGGTCAGCTTGTCCTTCTGCCCTAAGATTTTTTTTTTAGGAGAAACTGGCAATTACAGCTTACAGTTCTTGAGGCTGTGTATAGGTATGTGACTGGAAGACCATAGGCTACTCCTGTGTAGTGTTTGCTTCACTGATGTCAGGCTGACACAATTGCATGAAATCAATACCAAACGGTTTTTCTAAGAAGTAGATGAATGCATTAGATGGAAGGGTATCAGCAGCACTCTGGTAGCAGCTTATGAACATAATTTTGTTACTCAGCAAATAACTTTTGATGTGATTTTTTTTTTGAAAGGTAAATATTAGCTGTATATGTTTATTAAAAATAAGACCAAATTATTAGTATATTTTCTAAATGTTTTCCATAATACTTAAAAGATTTATTTTTTGCAGTGATGATGTGACTGATATAAACGTGTCTGAGGGACACACAAGGAAATCAAACACATGCTACAGAAATTTTGACTGCTTAGATTTGGCTAATGAAAACAGGCAATGTCTCTTTTGGTGGGGCGTGGTGACCTGTTTCTGTCTTTCAAGTGATGATGTGGTGATGATTTATGGTGGATGAATTGGGGTGACTTTTGTTATTTGTCTGGTTAAAAAGGTCACAAAGATGTCTTGCAAGCCTCTGTTGAGGAAAAAACTTTTACTTTTCTCTCCTGCAGCTCTCAATCAATGTGGCTGTTCTGCATGGCTAACAACATATCTCCAGAATCCTATTACTATGCAAAGTAATTTCAAATTATTTTGCAAATAAATTGCTCAGACTCTGTTGGATTTCCTGACTTTTTGGAGTTATCTTAAATTCTCAGAACCATTTGGCCCCATTCATTTTCATTTGCAGAATTATCTGTAATATGGAAATCAGTGTTAATTATTTCTCTAGCCACTATTGTCATTGCTAGCCAAAAGTGACATTTTAAATCTTTGTCTTATTAGCAATTCTGATATAGAGGCATTCGTTCAGCGTGGTGCTATGGCTGTGTCTCTGGCACCTTCACTGGCTGCCTTACTCCAGGCTGCCCAGAAGATCAGTGGGAAGCAGAGCTGGGTGGGATATTCTCACTCCAGTATTAAATGCACAACATGCTCTCACTGGCTGGCATTTGCCTGGGCTTCTAGGCGCTTCTCAAGGTGCTTGCCTCAAACCATATGGCGTTAGTTACTTTGCATCCAGGCCTGGCAATTTCAGTCCCCTTCAATAGCTGCAAGGGTAGCTGGAACCAGCTCCAACAAGCTCTATGGGTATTTAATCCTGCTGGCTCGGGAGCTAGCTTTGGACTGGGGTGTTATGTAAAGGATGTGGGAGACGTGCCCAAGTAGTAGCTCACTGTACCAGCTTTTGGATGTGTGCTGAGAAGGGCTTTCATTCACATTTTTCTTCTTGGTCTGAAGAATTTCTAAGGTGCACTCTAACTTTGTAGTTTGACACATTAAGGTTTGTATTTAAAATTTAATTATACATTTATTAAAATGTTGATGCAGAGTATGAATATGTAAAATGAGATTTGAAATTAATGTCAAGTTGGGTTTGCTTTAGGGTCTGCAAAATTTGGTGTATCTAGAATGTGGCTTTAAAATCTGTAGCACCCTTAATGAGTTCTCGATATACCTGTAATTCTGAAGCTCTTAGAAAGGAAATAACTTTTCATTTTTGTTAGATAATGAATAGCAGGCCAAGCAGAACAAATTCTGGAATTTGACATTTTTTTCAAAGAACCATATGTATAGTAAAATCATGACAATGGAAATTGTTTATTAAACTAATGTACTGATTTTATCACTTCATTCTTGGTATCTTAGTACCTGGTATGGTTGCCGTGGTAACAGAACACACTGTTCCTTTCTTTTGACCTGAAGTTCAAGCCCTGCTGTTGCAGCAGAAATGCCAAGAACACCTCCACTTTTATTAAAAACCTCTCAAATACATGCAAAAAGGAAAACAGCTTAAAAGAAAGGACAATGCGACATGACATTGTGAAACTAAAGAAGAGAAGAGCTTGCTTTCAACTAGGGGGCCAAGAAATAAACAATTGTTAGGATGCAAATGTTCATAGTGTAGTCTGTGCTTAGATTGACTTTCTCCCTCACAATCATATTAATTAATCACAGCAGAAGTGGGTACCCTTTAAAAATTTGCTTTTAATTATTTGTTTTGAGCACCTGTTGGGCTTCTTCTCAGAAGAGCAGCATTGACCTGCTCAGTTCCACTTACTGACCAACTGCCCAAGGCAGGAAATGGTTGGAGAGGTCAGAGGAGATTCAAATTGGGGTCTGGGCAGGGGAGAGCCCCTGGTGGCTGGTGTTCAGGGACTTCTGTGCTGTTTCTATCTAACCTGGTCACTCTGGTGACTTTTGGGTCAGTGACTTTTTTGAGGCTCTGATCCATAATCCAATGGAATCCATTTGGTCTTAGCTGGAACCCTGAAAATGAGAAAATCCTTGTATATTGCTGGAGGAGATGAACTTTCCTGAGGGCAGTTAGTGAAATGAGAAGGTAGGAAAGATGATCTCAAAGCATATTCTGAAAATCACAATGTGCTGAGATCAGTCAAGTTTAAAAACATGTATTGTGCTGTAGAAGTGGCAGCAATGCTATTGCAATCTTTGAAGAGATTATGAACACAACATAAATATGTAATTCAATAAAAAGGGGAAAACATATGTGTTTTTGGGACTTTGCCTCTGTGTGCCATGCTGCTCTCAGTTTGTCACTTTTGCAACTTTAAGGCAGATGTCTACTTTATATGCCTTTGGTGATCTATACTGGTCTAGATTTGCAATAAATGACTGAGGTAACCATTTATAATCAGTTTGAGAAACATGAAAATGACTTTAAAAAGAAAAAGCTAACAACTTGAGCAGACCTAAAAAAATTAAGATCTTGTTGCTGTATATGGTACAGATACTTATGCTGTTTGTCCAGAGATTGTGTCTTGCCAAATCACACAACAATGGCTCTAGCTTTTATTGTTGCTGAACTTCAGCAGGGAGCATTTTCAGAATATTGTGTGTTGTTCGTGCTGCAGAGCTTGCCGCACATCTGCACAGCTGTGTGACATAACATTGCCCATGTCAGCAACCGTTAGGCCAAATCAAGGTGAGTGGCTGGTTGTGTCTTTAGAATTCAAGAATAGGGACTGTGGGACTTCCTTTCAGCCATGTAATACTGTCCTGACCTGGGATGTTGGTTGTTGACTGAGGAGTGTCTCAAGGTTAAAAGAAATATGGGTAAGCTTCAGCAGTCTGTATCAAGTGGTCATTTGGGATTGGTATAAAACTCTTCTAATATCCAAAAAATTGCATCAGGACTGGGCAGCAAGCATGAGTTGAATGCTAAACCTTTGAACACAAATGCCTGGTTGTGCTAGAAGCCAAAAAGCAAGGAAGGGTATGCTGAGGGCAACACAGGCTTGGATGATCCATAAGGACTGGTAAACTGTGAGTCAAGCATGAGTATGGTGGGGGGACCCGTGGAGTGGTACTCATCCTGCAGTGCCCTCACATAATGCATGGGGTTGGCCCACTACAGTGACTGAAGTCACACACAGCAGTAATTGCCAGGCAAGTCCATGTTGATGAAGCAGGTCAGATGTCCAGAACAGACAAATCCTCTGGTAATGAAGAAATCCAATCTAGGTGAGCTTTCGAAGTCATTGACTGTCCCAAAGGTTTTGTAGTTCAGTTTTTATGTTGCTGTATGCTGGAAGCATGTATCCTCTGTGGGTGTGTGGTTGGTTCTCTCTGCCCCCATTTTGAGACTTATAACTATGTTGGAGTGCAATCAAAAGCCGAGAGTTACCGTTCTGTTGTTGCATTTACTCAGAACAAAGTGATTGGGAGAATTCTGTGTTCCTCAAGAATTATTATTGTGTCCAAAGAGTAAAACATGAATACAAATTAGTTTGCAAATATCATTCTAACATCCGTAATTTTCAGCTGAAGAAAGTGTGAACAAAGTATAAATAACCTAATTGTTGGCATTCTTCCTAACACAAATGCTGCCTTGTGAAGTCTGATCTTACAGGAAGCAGATTAAAAAAATACCAACAACACAAGAAGCACAAGCATGTGAAAGTTATTCTGTGCTGTTCTAAAAGTATATCAATTTAGGCTTACTTGCCATGCCATGTGCCCTTTGATAAAGCCGCAACATTCCAATTTAGTCTTCCTTTCTGTTATTGTCATGGTTGTGATAGAAGCTTGTGTTTTATTTTATGGTAGCAAAAAAAGAGAATATAATCTGAACACCAGTATCAAAAAAAAAGACTTTACCCAATGTTGTTTGCTTCTAATGTTTCTTTTAAAGATGCCCAACTCTTTCTCTCTGAAAGTGAGCTACAGATTTCATGAATGAGTTGTAGTTTAACCCTTCCAGTAGTATGAACACCCCCTATCAGGGTGCAGCTTCTGGTCCGTGGTTTGTAGCTTTGGAGTTGTGTGATTTCAGGGTTGAAGCACATGGAAAGCCCTGGGCATGCAGTGTGCAGGCATCTTATTTTTTCCCCTCATGTAATGTAAAAAAACCAAAACAACCCTTCTGCTTTTCTTCCAAACCCTTCAGGTTTGGTTTACAGCTCAGGAGTAGGCACAACCATGCTCCTTCAGAAGCACCTTAAAGAGTTATTTGAGACCCTTGCTTGGGTACAGTTACAAGCATGACCCTGCAAATTTCCAGACTGCAAAAATCAGAAGCTTCAACATTTTGGTCTGCCCATCACAGCCTGGACATATCAAGAAATATTTGCTCTCAAAATGTGTGACAAAAAATTGGTTTTATGATAGTTTAGCAAAGGTCTAGAGTGTCCCATTTTTCACTTTTCAAAGTTCAAGTAAATAGTATTTTGTAAAAGTGGATGTTTTTTGTTATGTGGGGTTGTTTTTGTCTGTTTTAGTGTTAGTTTCTTTTTTTAAAGTCCTGAACTGTAATCTAATACAATTTGTGGATTGTTCATTGAGGAAAAAGATAACTTTGAAATAGCTAGTGAAGAAGATATAGTCAACACTGAATAAAAAGTTAAGGTGTGTAATAATATTGTTTATATTATTAGATAAGCTTTTAATTTTGGTAAAAGTGAATAAATTAGAATGCGTATTACTTCTTCTTAGGGTTTCTTTGCCTATTGGAAGGTGTATTTTTGCCTTCATTTTTCTTAATGGTGGATTTCTACTGAAATTAGTGATCTCTATTCTGTGTCAGTCTTCACCGAAGAGTCTAGGGTTAGAATAAGAGGAATCCATTAAGGCAGTTTAAATTGAATCAGCTATTAAAAACGGAGAAAAAAATCCTTAAAATTGCTATCTAAATGACCATTTCCCGAAAAAAAAAAAATCAAATGAAATTCTTTATTAGCAAAAATGCAGCTTTCATTTTGATTTTACTTTATTTTTTGTTTACATGTTTTTCAATTAGGGAAAAACAGGAAGAAAAAGGAGTGAATTGTGCCACAGTCCTGCTTCCTGGCATTCCCAGAGCCCAGTCCAGGGTCTCAGCACATTGATGCCCAGCATGACCAGTGTAGCAATAGTTTTGGCTACTATTTCCGTTTTATTCAACTGCTTAAGAACCACTATGCTTTATATTTCTTCTCTAGATTTTTTTTTTTTTTTGGCTTTTATTTGATGTAACAATGTGATATAAACCATAAACTCTCCTGGCATAAATCAACCAGGAGACAGTTTGACCTAGAAGGCACTATTGTCTTTAGAAATAACCTACTTATGTGGCTGTTAGGACTAATACATAATTAAAAAACATCTGAAGAATGAAGTAAGAATCAAGAAATAGTATTTAAAACTTCTTCCAAAACAGTGTTTTCAGTGATTTCTGTAACTGTTTTTACAGGAAATAAACTGGTTTTGATATAGCTTATTTTTTACTTTGGGTACGTTTGTTTTGTTTTGCAACATCAGTATTCTAGACAAAAAGAATCTCAAGAGTGTTATGTTCAGGATAGCTCAGGTTAAGATTTCTACTGCCCTTGGTCATTACTCTGTGGCGTGTGCGAAGGTGTCAAGTAGCCTGTTACATCTGATAATAGCACTCCCTTCTAAACAGCCTGTGTAAGGAATTTAGGATGTTGCCAAATTCCATAAGCATAAAAAGGGTATTTTTGTCAAGATGTATTTTTGTCTTATTCATTTATTCTTTTTAAACGTAATCCAGATAGTAGCATGTTATATTTAGGCTCATCTTTAAGTGATCTGCATTGAAGATCTAGTTCATTCAGAGTGACTTGTTTGTTCTTCCAGTGCAACTAGTAGAAGAGTTCTCCAAGAATTACATGAACTTTTAAAGCATAACTTGCATGTTAAACAAGAGCTGGAAGTTCAGATTTGTTCTTTCTCAACTTAACTCTTTCAAGGTATGTGTAGGAAGGGCATATGAAGTTCAGTTTTCCATGGCTTTGCTTGAAATCAGGAAAATTTATTTAATCTCAGCTGTAATTCTAGTTCCTTTGTTAGATTAAAAGAAAATTCAATTAAGTCTTAGTGTTGAGGTACTTACACTTGGTAAAATAAATTCTGGATGTGATCAGAGTGCTAATAATTATGGTAGAAGTCAATTATTCACTAAAGTGACCAGTTATATCTCTGAATTATTTTTCATTTATGCAGTATCAACTAGTGACAGAGCCCAGTCTCTCCAACACAACTATGGATGGGGCACATGTGCTGGCACTGATCGTCAGCTGCTGTGGTGGCTCCTCAGGGCAGTGTCAGTGTTGTAGAGAGGTCTGAGGTATGATTGCCAGAACCATCTTGGTCTTCTCATTTCTTTCTTACCTAGTTATTTAATCACTCAGTGGCCTGGTTGCATATCAGGTGATGGACTGGAATCAGTGAACCCTCAACAGGGGGTATGCCGGGTTGTACACTGCAGAGTTAAATAGAAAAAAAAAAGTGAAAAAGTCAGGTGTGTCTGGCATTAAGGATGGATGTGTGGGGTAAGGAGGCTGGGATTCAGATGAGCTCTACTCAAATTGTGGCTTTTTCATAGGTGTACTATATTCAATTATATATATATAAAAAATATATATTTGGTTTTATTGCTGGGTCTGTCTCTGCTGGCATGGCTATTACAAGGATAACTATGCATATAACTGGGTCAAGAATATTTCTTTTCAACTGAAAGAAAGCTGTGTTGTTACATCCTGGTGTTTTGGGGTGCAAATATTAGTTTTCCTACTTTATCTAGCAGGGGTGCAAATTACTCTTCCACTTTTCATCTGCTTATCTTTCCAGACCAGCCAGTGTGAGAGGTATCTCCTTCCTACTGAAATCCTTTATGTATTTAGGCATTTTATTTTTTAATTTTTTTTTCCTTTAAAGATCATAGCTCTATGCAGTGAGTCATATCCAAAGCTGTGCCAATGTCAGTAAAAGCTCAGGCTGAGGTACCCGTAGTGTCCCTACCCACACCCAGACCCCATCTTGTTGCCTTCAAGCTTCTTCCCAGGCTCCATCATCATCCATGCCTCTCCTGGCTTCAGGGTGCATCTGCTAGATCTGGATCACTGAGCTGGATCGGTCCAGTGGTTTAAGCTACTCCTTGAGGTTCCTTTGCATTTTAGAAAGGAAGGGTGCTGAACCCGGCAGGTATGGGCACCTCTGACCGTCCCTGGTGCCTGGGTTGGATGCCTCTCTGTTCAGCTCCCAACCTACACGGAAAGCAGTGCACCCACAGGAGCCTTTCAAAAGGGAAAGGGAGGGATTTAGTTGGACAGGGTGATTCCTGTTATGGCTCTTGATTGTCAGTGGCATTTGTGTTACTGTCCTAAAAATAACATTAACGAGACACTACTGTGGCAATGGCACCACAGCTCATGGTGCATATTGGAATGGAATTTCTCTCTGAGCTCTCTTGCTCATATTTTCATTGAAATATGTTTTATTAAGGAATGTATTACAATTTTTTTTCATCATTGAAGCTGCTCTTAAATATTAGAGAAGTCACTGTAAGTTGTGCCAGGGACTTTAGTTTAGCTGTTAAGTTGGTGGCAGCTGTCAGCCTTGCAGTTTGGGAACTTTTTTGATGGAGTACAAACCTTGAAAGCATTCTGCATGCACAGCTCAAAATATTAACTCTGCTCCTAGGAAAGTGTAGACAAGGATGGTGAAGTTGCCAGCTGTCATTTTATTTTGGTATTTATTTATTCATAAAGTTACCCTATTGTTATCATGCAAGTGTAGTGGTTGGTGGGTGGAATGGTGGCTTGTTTTTAGCTGCTGATTGGTGTTGGGGCTGCATCTGGTGTTTTAAAATAGTATGCCCAGTGCTGATGGACAGATTTTTACCAGTCTCAAAAATCTGACATTCTTTTAAACATGGCTTGTATTTTCTGTCATGTCATATGTGTGAGAATGGATCATAGGTTATTGGACCACAATAAGGCAGGTGTGTGGTGTATAGTTTACCCTTTCAAGGTCTTCCATGAGCATATTGTGGAATTTTACTCTTAAGAATAATAAAAAGAAACATTTCCATTATTACCAATACCATTTGCATTTCCTGTGTCTTGAGATGAGAATTCTGGAATAAAAATTACAGATGAGAGGTTTGGGGAAATGAAGGAAATGCAAAAATAAAAGTAATATAACGGCAGAGGTGTATAAAAGTCTTCTTAAGGAAACAAGGCTTGTATGGCTGTATTGTTAGTGTGACTTAACTTCTGAGGTTGCTGGTCAACTTAACAGAATTTGACAGGTGCAGAGAGACCTCAAAGGTACTGAGTTTCTAGAAGTTTTATAAGACTAAGAGTCTGGAGAGGCGAGAGAGACATTTGTACCCTAGCCATGGGAAGAGCTGCAGGGTGAGTTCAGTTATATGATCAGAACCTAGAGTTTTAGCAGAAAGGAGTCCTGCTAAGACTAAAGCTGGACACGTTTCTTCCAAACTTGCTCTCTTATTTCATATCTCCAAGAAATATCCCAACTCAAGATGAGGAGCAGCAGGGAAACAGGTTCTGTGGGGCAAAGGTATCCACTAAGGGGAGAGGATGCTATCAACCAATCCCAAATTGAGGAACATGACTCTGAACTTCTCAGCATCAGTTTTGACTGATGCCATGCCTATTGAATCAGTTTTGGTAAAAGTTTGAGCTTGTGTGATCCTTCTGGCTCATTCCCAATGAGTCAGATTGCATTGGATTGGGAAAATGCCTGTAAGGAAAAGCTTTTTTTTTTTTTATTTTTTTATTTATTATGGACATCTTTGCACTGTAGTCTGCACTGCTTTCTGCACTGCTGCTGAAGTTGCACTTGGAGCTGTGCTGCCCACCCCTACCACTGCTCTATCCCTGAGTGGGGCTGCCTGAAAGTACCAGACTCAACTGCAAGGGCTGGCTGGGAGAGTTCAGCTTTCCACTTCTTTATGAAAACCTATTGGGTAGTTATTATCCTTAATTTTCCTCTCTTGCTTGCTTTTATTAAAATAGGAATCATGAAATGACTGCCACAGTGTATTTCATAAGTCTTGGCTCCGTAATAGTTCCCTGTGTAATTTTGATACACATCCTAATGGGTCTGGCAACTATAAACCAACCACTATAGCTTTCACTATGGCAGCTTTTCTGCAGAATCTGTGTCATAAAATGGCCTGTTAAAGGTTTTCAAATATTTCCTTATTGTTGCAGGCTTCCAAGGTACCACCCTGAACAGCTTATTATACTTCTACTCTTTCTTACTCTCCTTAAAGAATGTATTTTTTTTATTTTATTAGGCCTAGTTCCTCAAGGACAGACTTGCTGTACTAAGCTTGTTACAATTTTAATAGACTTTCCTGTCACTTATTCTTGTACATGGGCCATGAAACTTCAGGAATCTCTGAGACTTAATGTTATTTAAAAAGTGCCTCCTGCTTCTTCTCTAATTAATTGCAATCAGAAAGGCTAGTTGGTGGACACATGGTGTCGCAGCTTCTGTGAAATACTGCCTGATGGCTATAAACATTGCCATATGTTCTCTGTGAAATATTGCCATAATCATTGGCAACAGGAACAGCTGATAGGAGATGAAGGATTGGTTTTCTTCTGTTTTTGGCTTAACTTCGAAAATCTGTGAAGCACTTCCTGATCACCTTGGTGTTTCATTTAGTTGCTGCTACCTATAGTCAACTTGTTTTCTTCTAAAATGTTATTTCAGTAACTTTTCTTTCATGTTACACTGCTAGCAGTTTTTTTTGCATACCATGTCCATTTGCTAAAGCCACTGCTTAATCAAAGTAGGCAGTTCAAGGGTGTTTTTTTTCCCCCCAAAATAAAACAGATAATCTTGTTATAAAGCTAAATAGTTTAAAAATTAATTAGAACTCTCAAAAGCTTGACAGGCAATGAACTACAAGTTTTCATCTAATGAGAAAGTTCCTGTTCTCACTGTAATGTAGGTGAAGGGACCATTTTGGGGCTGAGCTGTTTACGAACTCTTGATTTTGAGAAAGTGAAAAGTCTTTAATGGTGTGATCTTAATTAATGTTAGATTTCTTTTCAGCTTTTCATCATAAAAAGGGTGGCTGTTGCAGTTTGTGGTAACATCCAGCAGTGTTAGTACAAACATTATTTCCTCTGCTAATAGGACTTCATTACACTATAGCAGCAGCCTAGTAAGAAAGATCATCTTTTAGTAAAGCAGCGTATTTCAAGATTGTACATTGGCATTTCCGAAAAGCTTTCCTTTGTGCGTTTTACCTCTGACATTGTTTTGAGCACTTTGGCCTCCGTTATAAGGAGGCCACTCATTAGAAGCAGCAATCCTCCAATTACCTCAACGCGGCCAGAAACCTCAAAAGGCTGCTCCTACAGTAAGTGTGATTCAATAAGAGAAAGGCAGTACATTAAGCATGTAAAGTGTTTTTGTGTCTCTGGTTAGAAGCATAGGGCTCTCATGAAAGTAAGCAAACAGGATTGATTCTGCTCCTTTTATTAGAATTGGTTTCTTTTAAGCACTGCTTTTCTGTCTCAAATTACTAATTCTAATAGGGTACTTTCTAGCTCTGAGAAATATTTTGTTTTATTAAAGCAACAAATGGTTTTACATGGCCCTCTATACTTTGGGAGTTGTGGGCTATTGAAGCAAGCTTTGTCTTACATACACAGCTCAGGCTATTAAACTGTACACAGGTGATTGATCTCTTTAATAAAACCCTGTTCTTTAGTAAGGAAAGAATGATAAACAAATGTACTTGTTTGTCCAGTGCTTTGGAGATTACGGTAACATAAGGACATCAGGAATGCCATTTTAATGAATAAAGTAGATGGAACACATCAATATGGGCTTTGTTTTAAGCTTGTCTGAAAACCAATATGCTTTAAGTTAATTTGATTCATGCTTTTCATTCATTTGTAACACCGTGTACATTTTAACAGAAAACATTTTATACTTCAGCAAATAAAAGGTCTGGGAGGTAGAAGATTCTGGCGCTTTCTGCATGAGGATTGGGCAAATGAGGAACGGCAACTTTGCAAATCCCCTCTCCTGTGGCAGCTTGTGGTTCTGGCTCCTGCAGTGTTTTGAAGGACATGTCACAAGCATGCCTGAGGGGGGCTGGCTGCAGGGCTGTGTGGTGTGAAGGATAGCTGGAGATCTGCTCTGAAAACACAGGGTTATAGAGATCACTACAACCCTGATGCCAAAAATTCTCGGCTGTATGTATTTTGGGTCTGACTGTTCATTCATGCTGACGTTTTTCAGGAATAGCTCTGCTGATGTCAATAGTTACACTGACTTTTTTTTTATCATTTTTTAATATTTTTTTATTTTTAAGACAAGTGAGAGAGAGGGAATCAAACCCTCATTTCTTTTGCCATCCACTAAAAAGCACTCTTTCCATGGCAACCCCTGTTTCCATGGTACATGCTGTATTGCCCTTCAGAGGATCTTTATTAAGAGACACATATACACACATATTGTCATGTGAATGTGGTTGCATTTTATAGCACTCTAAAGGAAATCTATAGTGAATTGTAATTTTTAAATATTTTTTTAAAGTTGTAGTGCTTTTTTCATTACATAGCGTGGTGAACGATTATTGCTGCCACTGCTTGGTGATGTCATGGGAGTACAATAAAATATTGTTCTTTTCACTTTTGTTAGAAGGATATTCTTCAGATTGCTGTATTTGCTAGTATATTATGATAATTGTTTTCTAAACTCTCTTTAGGTATAAGTTGGTATACAAAGTAATCATACTCTTTTTGCAACTTGAAAAAAATGCAATAAAGGTTTTCTACTCATAGGTTTAGTGTGGCAAATTCAAAGGCTTATCTTCCATTCTAAAAAGAAAATGTGAACCCATAGAAATTTGTGGCCTCTTTTCTGTAATGACACCTATTAGAAGCTACTTTGAGTGTTTAAAATTAGCTAAATTTACAAAACCAGGGTGCTGTATCTTCCTTTTTTGATTATAAAGGTGCAGCTGTAAAACTATTAAAAGTTATATCATTGCTTTTACCTTGAGAGTGTTCATTATAATCACCCTTTTAGACTTTTCTACCTGCTGTCATTATGAGCTGTAAAGGTCTCTGATATGAAGTGTAGTATCAGTCTTTCTCAAAATAAGCTAATGCACCTGTAAGAATGTTAAGGTGACATATACAGAAATACATCAAAATTTCCCTGAATTTTGGAGAGCTGCTTCAGATATTACAATTGTCTGGGACTGAAGTCTAACAAGGCTCTGCAGCTACATTTTGAAAACTCTTTGGTGTCTGCTTTTTAACTGTTCCATTCCAAAACTTGATCAGAAGATTTGCAGAAAGTGGAATAAAAGTAAAAGTATACTTGTTTTCAAACAAGTTTGTTGCCTCACATCAGAAGTTTTTCTTTTCAAAGATAACCCTGATAAGAACCTTGCAAAAAAGTCAGAGTGGGTCCTCCTTGCAAAGGGAACTTTGTGGCCTGAGGCTGCAAAGGTAGGATAGTGCTTTTCAGACATCTGCCCTACTGCTTGTTTCCATGACTTGGTCACTGAAGTTACAGTTTGAAGGAAAGTAATATTTGAGTTGATACAGAAAAAACCCCAAACATCAAAAGCTTGGAGAGAGTCTTAAGCATTTGCCACATGAACAGTGGAATGCAGCTAACAGTACCTCTGATGGTGAGGTTGGGAAAGTTGAAGTAAGGTGGTGAAAAGTGTCAGGAGCTTATTTTGGGGAATTATATGTAACCTTTAAAGTTGAATTTATTACTCAGTAGATTGAAAGCTGACATGCAAATTAGAGGCTTTTATTTTACTTTCAGGTGTGGTAACTGTCCTTTCATCAGGAACAGAGTCCCTTAGCAGAGGTTTCGTTAACATCACTTGATGAGAACTGTGTTTTATTTTTATTGGTTTTTTTTTTTTTAATACATGAAAAGTACTACTTAAATTAACAATTTATTCCCTTTTACAGTAAGCCCATAAAACTCTGAGTTGGTGTTTGTTAAAATGCTGGGTGACAAGAAAGGATTAAGATAAGATTTTAATTTCTTTATTTTTAAAATCGCTGAACATATCTGTAGTCATACTTTTTGCAGTCTGAGTCTGCAGTGTTGCGAGTGAGCCGTGGAAGTCTGTGATAAAGCCTTTAACCATAATTCTATGTAAAATTTCATTTTTGGTTTTGGTAAACCTGAACTGATTGTTATGGTGGATCAAAGGAGAGTAGATAATCCTAGTTGTCCTCACTACTGCTAATGCTGAAGTCATGTACATAATGAGCATTGCTCATAAGGAGAACAGTTTTGTTTTGTTTTGTTGGGTTTTTTTGTTTTTTGGTTTTTTTTTGCTTTACTCTTTCATTTCCTCAGTGCTGTACCATCCTCTCCTGTGAATGAATCATTTGCCTTCTGTGTGTCACCCTGGGATGGATCAAATGGCATCAAAGCAAGGTGTTAATGTTGATAGCCGCACACTGCCGAGGTGGCTTGGGGCAGAGCACAGGGAAGAGCTGTTGAGCAGCAGCCAGTCTGGGAGGCTGCCACAGCTCGTGCTCCTCGGGATCTTGGTGTGAGAGTGCAGTATGATTTGGATAGCTCAGTAATACTACAGAGCATTGCTACGACTGCTCCCTCTGCAGAGGACTGTGCAGGTTGGTAAGCCAGCCCTTGCACCCAAGGTGTAGAGTGGCTCCCTGTCCCAGGCTGGCCAGCCTCCCAGCCGCTAAATGCTTGAATGCCATGAGGAAGCCACTTCTTGTTTGCTGCTCCTGGGAGACTCTTCTGTGCCCGCAGCAGGACGTAGGGCCTGACAAGGTCTAGTCCAGCCTCTGAAAGCCTGTGTTGGAGGTCCACAGTGTGCTTGCCAGTGTTATATAGACCCTGACCTTCCCTCTGGGTTATCTGTGGCAGACCTCAGGATTTCTGGGCCCAAGTACTTGTGGAGAAAAATCTCCCCTCCTTGTTTTTTTTTTTTTTTTTCCAGTAAGAGGGAATTTAGGGTGAGAGTGGAGAGCCCTTGTGCCCTTCTGCTCTGCGTCCTGGTGTGTTGAACTCTGGGGCAACCTTTTGGAGGCTGCATCCAACCTGGGACCACTCACACTCCCTTGTTTCGCTCTTCACTCACAAAGCTTGACAGTCAAGAAGGAGGCATGGTGGCAGCACAGTGCAGTAGCAACACAGTCAACTCCTCATAGCAACAGTGCCCCAATAACAACCCGAAAATACCTTTTATGGCAGATGTTGATAACTAAATGCTTATCCCAGATATAGGTATTCAAATAATTGAAAGTTCTTATAGCCTGGATCCAGTCGAGATCACCAAAGGATACTTTGATATTGACAGTTAAAATCAATAGAGTCTGTTTTGATTATTTTTCAGATGTCTGTTTTGTGTCTAATAGTGTATTTGTATTGTGGGCTCTCATTCCTGTAAATCTGAGGTCTCCCTTTCTTGAATGAATGAGGAGATAAGCAATTGAATTTGAAATACTTTATGCAACAGAAAAGCAATTTAGTTTCTGGTTATCAAAGGCCAAAAAGCAAACTAGCAATTGAATCCTCAGTATTTATGACCCTTATCTTGGCAGTCTGCCTTGCACCTCTAAGGAGCTCTGGCTTTGGCTGTACTTCCAGGGCCTCATGCTTGACTGGCTGGCCATTCCCTGGCAGGAAGCTGCTGAGACATCAAGGTGGCTCTTGGCATCCTTGGAAAGTTTTCAGGTTGTCTTCCTCAGTGTTAGTGTTTCCTGGTTGATTTGGCTGTAAAAAGTCTTTAGGAGGAACAGAGGGGACATCTAAGAGCCACTGTGCCTCCTGAGTCAGAGCAGCATGGTTCAAGCTAATGCCAAGCAAGCAGTAGTGATGTCCCTGTTTTGAGGTCTCTTGAGCTTCACTGTGGTGGCTTTCCTTTTCAGTGGTTTCTCTGGCTGGAGGAGGACAGGAGTCATCTATTGCTGTCGTTTATAAGCATCATAAACTCATGTGGGAAGTCCCTGGTAACTAGTGAAAGTTAATGTGTCTGGATGTGGCATAGGTGTTATATTTATGCCTTTTAATGTGTTGACTCTATAGTTTTGGGAGATGTGAACAAAATAAAAGATAAAAGGTTATGTGAGAAACAGTGGCTGAGAGTCAGTTTGTCTGCCATACTGCATCTGCAATGATGTAACTCAGCTGTGGCCTTCAGTGTCATTTTCCTTCTGAGAAGGCTGTGATTAACTGTCATTATTAATTGACTATATATAAAATGTAATTATGTAAGTTTAGAATTCTGGAATTGAGGAAATAATAAAAGTAGCAGGCAGCTAGGTACGCAGATGTTCATAGTGAGTTATTGTTATTTTCAATAACAAGAAAATCGTTTTAAGACGGACTGATCTGAGGGAAAAAAAAATAATATAATTGTCAGCAGAATAGATTCATCTCAGTAATGGCCAGGAGCAAAAGAAGGAATATATTGCTCAGGAACCTGAGAATTTTCTCTGTCCTTTGCACGTGGATTGCCACTGTGGGTGTTTTGAAGGCACCATCTAGTGAGGGTGACTGAAGACTGACAGCTGGCAGGGTCCAATGCAGTGCCTTGGTCGTGTTCATTGTGACCATGAAGGGACACTGCTGGCTTCAAGGTTTAAACCCTTTTTTTCCTTTTTTAAATGAAAGCCAAAATTAGAGCAAACATGTTTTCTTTGTCACATTATTTTGATTCTGCAACAACTTTCCCAAAGTCTCTATTATTCTTACCAGTAGTTATTTCTCAATTGCGAAATTCTAAAAATAGCAAAATAAGAAATTAAACTAATTCTGAGAAGCAGAATGATATTTGATTTGTGGACTTTTAAAAACAGGAATGAAAAACCAAATCTCTTATGAATTGGGTGCTCAATAAAAGGCAGTGTTGCACATCAGCTTCCCTTTTAATTAAAGGATAGCTTTCAAAGTGGTAGCAGTAAGTGCTACTCATTGCTCTTTTATGCACCATCACTAAGAATGATGTGTAAAGGAAAACTTTTTTTAGCACAAGTCAACACTACCCAGCCACCCTCAGTCACATTTCAGATTCCTGTTTGAATAAGGCAAAAAATACATTATTCTCTAGTTCCTGCTTAAAATTCTCCTTAGGAAAATACAGACAAAAAAGTAAAAATTAAAATTCTAGAAATACATCGCAGTGCATAAGTGCAGATTTGAAATTGAGATCTGCAGTCAATGGAAGCTGTTGCACACTGTGCATCATGTAAATTGCACAGAATAGACTTCTGTGACAGGTTCTGTTTGATTTCATTTTGTTATTACTGCTTCTTTCTGGTTATCTTATTTCTAGTGGATACTAGAAAAATTTAAATATAATAATATATCCCAAACATAGTGGCTGTTATAAAAATAGCCAATTTATAGATCTAGTTATGAATATAATTTTTAGAGGTGCTGTTAATATGTGAAGGTATAGGAATTGGACTTGTGTTAGAGAACCCTTAGGATGCATCTGCAGTGAACGATAGAGTTGTAAGGCAGGAAAGGTAGTGCTGGAGCAGGTCTTAGGGATGCAAGTTTGTTTTTGCTAAACAATATTTACTAGCATTGCCTCAACTTATAGCTCTGAACTAGTTAATGGGGCACATTCCCTTAGTACTCTACAGCAAAGGTTTTGGGTATTTTTCAAAGAAAATGAATGCACTTTGCTTATCCTTTGTCAATGGTAGTTACAAATAGAACTACAATTTCAAGTAATAGCTATAAGCCATTACTCTAATGGTTTGACAAATACCTGTGAGGATAGACTGCAATATTTCATCTGAGAAAGGGCTGAATATTAAATAAATGTAACCTCCCATTGGGTCCTGCTTTAACCTCCTACTGATTTTGGAAGGTGAATTTAAGAGTTGAAAGCATTTTAGATTAAATGTTAGGGGAGAGGTTCAGTAAGACTTAGACAGCAGATTAGCACTTTGTGCTCATAACAGTCTTTTCCCTCGTTCCATTGTCACTTCGAGCACATCCTTGTGAAGTGCAGAATTTAACTTGAGTCATGTATACAGTTGGCTTGTACAGATCACTATTAGCTATGGCTAATGGATTAGTATATTGATTATTAATAATATTTTTCTCTTATTTATTTTTTTTCATACTTCTGGTATGCTAAATGAGAATTGGGATTTCTCTATTAACTCAGTAATCTGAACCTGTGAATCTAATCCTTGAGCTCAGTACCCCAGAGAGGAAGTTCTCAAGCCATGACCTGTTTTGCCTTAAAAGTTAGAAATAATCAAGTTGTTAAAAATGTTTAACTCAAGACTTAAATGCAAGCAGAGCACAAGACTACTCAATGCAAAGGAAATGCTTCCTATAAATTCTTCCTTTAATGGAAAAATACGTTTGGCATTAACTGATTTCCACCGAGGATAACTAGATAATGCTAGTGTGAAATATTTTTATCTGTTTTGAGAAGTAAAAATTAATTGCTGATTGTAGCAAGAGTAATTTTTTTTTTTTTTTTTAATATGGTAGTGATATATCATGGAAATACTTTTCTACATATGGAGGGAGACTTCAGAATAATTTCAGTTCATTTTAGTACAAGGAAGAGAAAAACAGCGTTGAATATCAAGGCCTTTAATTATAAGGTGGAAAAGAGAAAAACACTAGAAGCTGCATGTAATGTCTGTTTTCATTCTATATTTTTATTTTTTTGACAAGAGAAAGCTACTCTGAAAGGATTTGATTATTCAGGTTGTAATTATTATAGTAGACAGCCACTCAAAAGGCAATTTGTTGTTCTAGAAAAATCCTGGTTATAAATTATGTCATACAGAACAATTTAAAAATATTTTAAAGTTGTTCTTGTGCCTTTATGGCAATCAGAATTCAGTAAATAGTGAAATAAACTGATAAACCAAACTGATAAGCAAATGTCTCCCACTGAAACTAAATTGATACTGTCAGAGTGCCTGTTCATTTGCTAAAATCTGTTTCTTTTTCCTCTTCTGATGCATTGCAACACCTGACTTGCACCTGTGGCATCCCTTATGGGTTAGTTGATTTCTAAAATGCTTTGATAGAAACAAATGGATTTAGTGAGCAACTAACAAACAAATTACCCCTTGTCTCTGGATGAAGACTTAATAGCTATAGAGAAGCATGAGGATTTTCTCCCTGTTGACCTATCCCGGATCCAGTAGGTAGCCAGCTTGTTCTGCAGATGGATCAGTGCTCAGAACAGTATGGTTCTGGTGCCCGGGTGTTTTAGTGGGTTTTTGTTTTTGAGTTGAGCCAGAACCCAATCTTTTGTAAGAAAAGAAAGCAATAATGAGTCATTCACAGATGTCTCAAACACATTTAGAAGCTAAATGTCTTCCTACTGTAGCAATAATAACATAACATTAAGAGGTGAAGGCCATCAACTCAGTCAAATGGAATTAAAAAAAGATATCTCATGCTTTCTTTTTCTTTTCCCTTAAATATTATTTATTACCTTGCAGTGGTAACTGTGATGGTCTAAATGCTTTCTTGCAGCCATAATATTCTGGTCTCAGCAAGGAGTGCATAATTTGACAGGTGGATGTTGCTGAGGAAGGAGTGCAGAATGCAGGCAGGGTTTTGCTGATGAGGTGGTGAATATTAGTTGAATTGAAATAGTGTGATCAGGACTGATTTCATATAGCCTGACGTTGCCCATTCAGTGTTTTTTCTTTTTTATTCTGGTCTACTTTGTTTCAAACACTTGTTTTCAACACTAAGTGGTATAGCTTCATAGAGCTGCTCTATGCACATCTTCTGATTAGCTGTGAACAAGGCAGTGGGACTCCAGCAAGGCTGCAGATGAAACCTCCACCATGGCAGCAGCCCCTGCACTGCTGTGGAGGGTGGAAGTTTTGGATAGGGAAGGTGCTGTTAGAAAAGAGTGACTTTATTGCTCAGATGCAACTATTGCTAGCTGATGTAGTGTCTTCTTTCAATTAGGTGCTCCTGGAGCAGTGGCTCCAGGGATAGGGAAATTAGAGGTTGCAGTGGGAGCAAGTTTGTAAGGGACAAAGAAAAGAACAGTGTAAGAAGAAAGGGAGCTCTCTCAGAACAGCTACAATGCCAGCTAACAAACAATAAGAAGATATGGAGGAAAGGAAAATCTTGAAAGTTCTGGCCCACCAGCTTTAAGGCATATAATATAAGATGGTGGAATTTGATTGGCGTGAAATGATAGCTTTAGAAAAAGAGGCTTGGTGGAAGGAGGGTAATCAATGCTGCCAGGCTCTATCAGCTCTTAAAGGAAAGATGGGAGTGGCACTGCACAGGAAGCATTTTATAAAGTGTAACGGCATAAAAAATATTCTGAAAGAAGAGCAGGTCCATGGAACCACTATGGGCAGAAATTGTGTGCTCTAATAAAAACATGTTGCTAAGATTATGTTACCAGCCCACCGCTCAGACCTGCGATAGTGCTCAGGAAATGTGAAATGAGAATAGAGAAGCTGCAAATTCAGCACAGGCAGCAAGTGTGACATTTCAACAGGGGCCGTGGAGAGACTGGATCAGTGCCTCATCATGATGTGAAAAAGAGAGGATGCATCCAGACGTGCAAAGTGGCTGCTTCCCAGAACACCTGGTGCATCCAGAAAGATGTTGTTCTGGATGTGATCCAGAGTGGTGCACTGGAGCTGCTGCGTAATTAGTAAGTGTCATAAGATTAGCTTGAGCTCTATAGGTGAAGATAGCAGAATAAACACATGCAGCATGTGGTCAGCTGATTTTTAAGTACAGGATCTGCAGAACAATGAGTCAATTAGACAACAAGAATTAGTCCAAAAAGCCTGTAAGCGCCCTGCAGGCTATTAACAATACACTGAGTAGAATAAAGTTATCAGAAGCCCCCAAATATGTCTCACAATAAAAAGAGAACACAAAATCATCCCCAGGAGCTTACCTCACTTAATAGAAACAACAGGGGAGGGCAAAGTAGCAAAATGGCCAGCTGCTGGAAATGGGGAAAGCCTGCTCAAATGAGCAGAAGAGGAAAGTCCTTAAAATATGCCAGGTCAAACATAACAGGACATTAAAAATCTCATTAAAAAGTTAGAAAATTGCCTTACAAAGGATACTCAAGCTATTGACAAAAGGTTCCTTTACTATATCAAACCCAAGAAATCAGTGGGACCACTTCACAGCAGCAGAGTAACTGGGTGCACTCAGAGAAAAGGCTGGGGCAGAGATGCTCAATGAGTTCTTTGTGTTGGTCTTTGCTGTTGAAGGTGCTGGGTAGATCTTGCATATGAGTTTGTTGTTACGTGTGTGATGGTAGTGGTGTGGTGTGTTTTTGGTTTTGTTTATTTTTTTTTTTTTTAATTGTGTTTTGTTTCAGTATTGTGTGTTTGTTTTCTAGCAGGTGGCTCACAGAAACTAAATCAGCCTGAGATGTCTATCCTGGAGCTGTGCTGCTGCCCTGTCACTGCATCCAGGGAGCTGGTGGGCTGTCCATGTAAGTCCTGTCGATAAAATGGGTTCTATAGGGTAACCTGGGAGTTACTGACTAGTGTGTTTGATCTCCATACTTAGTGAGTTGATAGCATCCCTTTTAAAGAATAACACTATTCAACATAGGGGTAATCATATGTGCAAGGTCCTGTGCAGCCCCTGGTATCAATACAGGCTGGGGGATGAAGAGATTGAGAGCAGCCTTATAGAGATGGACTTCAGGGTGCTGGAGTATGGAAAACTGGACGTAAACCAGCAATGTGTGCTCACAGCCCAGAAAGCCAACTCTGTGAAATGCTCTCTGGATGTTGTAGTCCTTGCCCTTGAGAGACAGAACCAGTCTGTAGCAAAGTAGGCCTATGGAAGATTTTAATTGCAAACACCACAATGCCATTATCACCCTATCTTTTTGAGGCTTTTGACATTTAGGAAGGGAACAGAGCATGAAGTGGGAATGGGGATACCAAAGCAGGTTCTAGTTTGTCTTTTTGTCCTCTGTGCATATGTTAATCAACTAACAAATGGAGAAACAAAATACAAGTTTGATACTGGACCTACAAACTTGAAAGGAGTACACTTTCTACTAGTTTCCTCCTAAAATGACTTTTAAAAAACAAACAAACAAACAAAACACCCAAAAACAGAACACCTAAACTACCAACCAACATTATTGTAGCTAATTTTATATTCTTTTCAGAAATCAAACTGTTGCAAATGAAAGTAGCTATTTGTATTGATTCATTGGGACTGTGATGCAGAGGGTGCATAAACTTAATTGCAGAAATATTGCTACACAAATACTATTAAGTATTGACCACAAATATATGAGTTTATTGGTAGAAAGAGTGCTTTTCATTCGCTTTTGTTGAAGTAATTTTCTGCCCTTTTCTCCCTTAGGCAGTGATATGATTTGTTTATAACATTATGTATGAATCCCTAAGCCACATGATTGAGCAAATAGTTAAAGCAAAATTGACATTTACTAGTTATAAGTTCAATAGAGAGAATGCTGTTTCTTTTACTAATGTGAGTATCTGTTAAACTCCTAGGCAAATCACCAATATTAAGTCTATAATCTTCTCTGACTATTAGACTAGGGTTTTTNCCTGGGTCTGGATGACTTGTGTGATTTTTGAAATGTGAGGATACCGACAGATATGGATTCTTTATAACTGTGGCTGTATAACTCTATTTGTCGTGCATGAGTCTTCCTATCATGAGGTAAAAGTCAGAATCTTGGCTTTTCTAAAGTGAAACTGAAGCTTTGTTTTTAAAAGCAAAACCAAAGCAGACACCATATCCTCTGGATTGTTTCAAATAAAGTTGGCTTTCCTTAAAAATACATTAATTCTCTTAAGAGCTTGTGTAAAAAGGTGCAGTACATGGAAAAGTAGGCCAGATAGATTCTGAATGCTTACAGGACCTTTATATTGTCTCTGACATTCCAGGTAACTTATGTGAAGCATCTAAAGTTGCACTTTGATTATGGTTGGTAAGAGGCCAAACCCAGGACAGGCAGTGCCAGGGTGATGTGTATGATGCCTACATGGCCATTAGATGTGTCTGTTGTCTTTGAGGCTCTTTGCAAGATACTTTGTGAAACAGACAGTAAACAGAGAGTATTAGAGTTAGTACGGCCAGTTTCCTGGGTACCCAATAGCCTTACAGTCAGCAAAATGAGTAATAGGTTTTGAAAGAAAGTAATTAACATCCATAGGTTCAGAATTTATTAATGGATGTTCTCATCAGTTAAACTTAATGGACTGAAAAGTGTTATTGATTGCTTTGGTGTTTTATCTAAACATAAAAAAAAAAGGAAAGGAAAAAAGTGATTTGTCTAATTTTATTTGGTGACTATTTTCATGCCCATTTTTAATGTGAAGAATGTTAAATGAAAGTTGTATCAGTCTTTTTTTTTCTTCATGAATCTGCTCATGTAGTATGTCACGAGCAGGTCTGGTTTCTCTGTGCAGGAAAGCCTTGTGACATCATTTTAGGGAAATTGAATTATTCCTTCAGCTAGAAACTTTCTGCTGCTGCTTAGCTGAGGGGAGCTTGCACATTTCTTGTGTACCATTATAACTGCTTTATTAGAGACCTGTGTGAGCTCAAGATCAAGTAGTATATTATATATACTTAGTACCTATATGGATTACCTTGACTTTGTTATTTACTTGCTAGACTTTATCTTTCTTTAAGAGATACTGAATAGTTCCTATTTATTTTCCTTACTTCTTTCATTTTTCCAGTTTAGATAGGCCATCCAATCACAAAGTGGATTTGGGAAGCAGTAGATAAAGGGAGCTGTGTGGCATGGCTGCTTCTTGTGTTCTTGTGTTAGATGTATCACTGAGTTTGGAGAGGGGCAAAAGCGCCAGGCTTGGTGACTGAAATTTATTCAGTTCATAACTTCTGGTGCCCAAACCACATCGAGGCTTTTTGTCATCTTGTGTGCAGGATTGGAAAGTTACTTGTAGGATAGTTGTGACTAAAGCTACAGGAGTTATTTGTAAGCCAGATTTAAATGTCAAGGTATTTGTGTGGCAGCATGTTTGGCAATTGGTGGATCTGTGCCTTTTTCCTCACCTTTTACTTTATGCCATGTGACTATCTCAAGCTGCTGGTTCCTTCATGTGCAGGGGGATGCTGTAAGTTACATTCTGATGTTAAACAACACTTTTATGAACTCTTAAAATTGTGTGGGATTTCTCACACAACCCTCTGTAAATTTGTTTAAAAATTCTTTCATCAATTTTGGTTGGCAGATTGTTTGCTTTCACATTTTTTTCCTGGTTCCTACTGTTATTGTCTTTTACTTGGCA
This sequence comes from Scytalopus superciliaris, assembly GCA_013400415.1. Lineage (NCBI taxonomy): Eukaryota > Metazoa > Chordata > Aves > Passeriformes > Rhinocryptidae > Scytalopus > Scytalopus superciliaris. The sequence continues at coordinate 528,834 of VXBX01007619.1, read as the reverse complement.
GAGATGGGAGGAAGGTGACTGTTTCACCTAATTTGTGACTTAGAAACTCATTCTGAGAAATGAAAAACAAGTGCAGTTGATTTCCTGGGTTAACTGCATGATCCTGACAATTATCTGTCCCTTTAAGGAAATGCCTAAAATCATGTGGTTTAGACTTTTAGCTTTTGTTTGTTTGGGTTTTTTTAACTGTAGTTGTGTTTTTGTTGTTGTTGTCTTCTTGTTTGGTTGCTTGTTGGGGTTTTTTTTGTGTTTTTTTTTTTAATTTGTATCTACATCTGGTACTATAGAAGAGAAAATTAGGAACATGGATTAGTTTGGATGCCTCTGAGTGCATTTGAGAAGTACTTGACAAAGTTTTCTCCTGTATCTATGTAGAGATTGGGCTATTTGGGGTATAAGTCAAATGATGACTTAGGTTGGACATGTGCTCCTGCTATCCTTTTTAGAACTAAATTCCCAGGTATTTCTCCACCATCAATTTTCCCTGTACTATCCCATCTGGTATAAAAATCTCTTTCATCCCCTGACAGGAGACCAACGCAAAGCTATCCAAACCCCAGCTCTGCTGCACTGTGATCACAGGGAGGCAGCTGCTGAACTAAGCTAGAGTGTGCTCAAGTTCTCCCTACCAGGAGGCGTAAGAGCTCACGAGAAACACTGAATGACATCTGCTCAGTAATTTCTGCATTTCTTGTTCCTAAATGCAAGACTGACTGTTACTATCACTTCCTTTTGAATAATGATCCTCTGCTGTTGTGGTTGTGAATGGTGCCTGGCCCCTACTCAGTTTTTGAAAAGAGCTGCTTTAAAAATGATACCTGTTTGTTGCATTCATCTTTGACTACAGCAGTGACCTTGCTTATACCCCCCTTCTTACAGTTTATTTTCAAAAATCTTTGATCTTCATTGGTGCATTTGTTGGAGGAGTACTAGTCTGCAGACTCACATGTAAGATGTATCAACTGACAGATGAAGATATGGAGCAAGACTAGTGCTAGAACTGAAATGATCATACTTCTCTGTTAAGGAGTACCATTTTGTGGTAATAGAAATTGTGTCTGTATATGTTTATGCTAATGAGATGATTAAAATCTGTGTTGAAGTTGCATACTGAAGTTCACTTTGAAAATATTGACGACTAACATAGGAAAAAGTAAAATTAACTTCTGGTAAGATAATGAGATACTTTTTGCTTTGAAATATGCATTGATCCTGGTTAACTTCCTGTGCTTTTAGAATTTAAGATATTGGAATGTTAAGATTTGCACAAACTTGCTGTTGTTATACAGGATTAAATTACAGAAGATTTTTACTACTTTTATTACTATTGTTGTTTCTTTCTAAGCATTTTCATTGCACAGCATGTGCTAGTGGCAAATCTGTGAGCCCAGATCAGAAGGCACAATGTGACCACCCCCACTGTGGATGATGAGTGCAAACGGCTTACAGCCACTTCATGTACTCAGTAAAAACCAAATGCAAAATATTTAAACATTCAAAACCATTTTTTTTTGTCATCTAAGTTTAATGAGAAGGTATAGAACTCTATTGTCATTACCAAATAATAATTGTCTGGCCTTTGGTTGAATGAAATGGATATTAAGAGGCCACAAAAAAGATGAAGTAACAGGAAGAATCTTGCTCACTAGAATAAGTGAAATTTATTGCTATCTATTTATTTAATAGAATTAAGTAGCCTTTTCTTCTCTTTAGTTAGTTAATAGTCCCATATGTATGAGACTTCAAACCTTTTTCACTGTAGTTTATTTAGTTTCTTCTATTAACCTTCTGAACTTTGCCATACAGATGAAGGGTATACAGCTGTAATGTCTATTGCTTTTACTATTTGTTAAGCACTGACACTGTATTTAGATTATTTGCTTTTCTTCTCACTGCTACAGGGACATACTTTGACTTTCCAGGAATTGTTTTCTGTCAGTAGTGTAGTGCTTTTTGTGTCTGGTTATTCACTTTTATTTGGATACATTTAGTCAGAAATAAAACTGCGAACAAATGACTGAAATTTAATCTTTGCGAATGTGGTTTTGTTCTCCAGTCCTTTGAATATTGTTCTAAAACCATCTGGTATACTTAAATTCACATTTATATGGGTTGCTTTAGAATGAGTGTTTTCTGTTATGTCTGTCTCTGAAGCAGACAGTAGTCTTCTTGCAGATGATCTCGTTGAAACTCCTTACAGTGCACCGTTGACGCTTTGGAGTTCAGACACTAAGGCTCACACGGATGGTTTTAGCACTATTGCACTATTGATTCCAGAAACGTAATGAAACTGCATAATACGTTTTTTTTTCTAGCTGCTTCCATCTATTGTAATATCCATATTCATAAAAACCCCTTCATGATGGAGGAGATACCTCAGAGTTTCTCCCTATTCAAAAGTCTGAATTAAAACCAGCTTGTCATATTGACTAAGAGATAAATTTGATGTTGTCTGGTCCATCTCCCTATACAGACACATTTTGACACAGTGTATTTGAGTGCTAATAATGACATTAGAAGATGTTGGAAAGAGATCTAATTTGGCATGCAGAAGTGACTTTGCTGTCATCTCCTATTTTCTGCACAATTGACAGCAGATACTTGGGGCTGAATGTTTCGTTCAGGTCAGATTTCCAAGGCAGGAGGCTGTCTGTTAGAAACAGATAAGACTAAAACCAATACTGAAGTACTTGTTGGAAGTGTCAGGAGTGCTGAGGATTTAAAAAGGGTGCTTCAGTTTTCTGTTTATGACATGACACAACAACATATATTTCACTAGCAATAAAATCCAACCAACAACGCCATGTCAGTTTTTGAAATTTCTTACTAGGCAATTTTTTTAAGAGTAGTCTTATCTATGAAGAATACTTTTTTTTTTTTCATGTATGTATCTATTTTGTGATGCTCTCTAGCCAGTATAGTTTAAATTTTTTTAAAGAAATCAAAGTATAAATGCTTTCATGATCCAAAATGGGTGGTTACGTTTCAAGTCTTCATTGTCAGATAAATAAAATTTATCTGTGCCTTATTTTTAGTGTGCAAGGCACACAAAACCAGTATGAAAACTGTATGAAATTATCTGCGGTAAAACCAAAGCAATATCCTTTCAAATATTTCCATAGATATTTCATATACTGTTGGTTCTTGACCAGCCCATTTCATATCCCACCTCTTCCTTGCAGCAAAAACAGCTTGGCCACTTACAAATTTCTGTTGGTGGATGTTACCAAAATTAACCCTGCAAACCTTTGCTCAAAGAGCACCTGCAAGGACCAACTTGTACATGATCTGCTTCTACAGAGCTGCCCTAAAAGCTGTGGTGAATCACGGTGCTGCTGTGGTCTGAGACCTTTTATGAAGCTTATGAATGGTGAGGAATATCAGGGCTCTACCAGCCTGTCAGCTCCACTCCTAATTAACAGTCTTTTCTCTTTGCTGATGTATTTTGCCTTTTCTTTCCAAAGTAGGTTGAACTTCCCAAAGTCATAGCATTAGCCTGACAGCAGTAGGTTTTATAATGAAAGTTCTTATTGTATGAAGAGGAAAAGTGAGCTAGGCTGAATAATTTTGAAATTAGTTTTTATAATGACATGAAAGTCATTAGTGTTTGTAAAATAAAGCCCAAATATTGTTGTCACCAAAAAAACAGTCTGACCTTGTGTCAGCTCTCTGTCTGGAAATAGATGATACATGAGAAACCGCAAGGAATGGTTCAAAAGTATAAAATTACTTCTCTTGTACAAGTTACAAGATCACCCCCACAAAGACTGTGGGAAGGTCTTGGAACTTCCTCAGTCAGGAAGACATCTCTACATGTAACAGCTTTTAATAAATTTTTTCCAGACACTTCCCCAGCTTAGATAAATCTTTATCACCTGATTTCCCTAACAGTCAGTTCCCTCAGTTTAATTATTCAATGGATGAAGCAACATCTCTTGATATTACCAGTTTCTCTTTTTGACCCTTGTTCTTGTGCTGGAAGAGATGGTGAGCAGTGATTTCCCACTCACTGTCTCTGTCACCTGTCATTGTATACATGTCATTCATAACCTCTGCTGTCTTTGCCCAGGCTGAGGTATTGTGATGTCTCGTCATCTTGCGGGCAGAATTTGTTTTATACCTTTTACCTTTCCTCTTACACCTTCTAGCTGAAGTACATGGTAAAGTGAAACTGCAAAAAAATATTCAAGTAGTCAGTATTATCTTTTTATGCAGAAGCGCAAAGATGTTCTCTTTTCTATTCTCTGCTCCTTTTCTAGTAATTTCTAACATGGCTTTTTGACTGATACAGAAACTTTGGAATACTCCTGAACTTTGGACAATTCAGTATTTGATATTTCAGTTATTCATTTTAATCCCAAAGCCTCTATTCTTATTGGTGAAGATCAACTCAAACCACATCAACACATATGCACGGAAAATTCTTTCCTTCTTCCCACCTCTCCTGCTCCATGTGTATCACTTCATAATTTTATTTTGAATTTAATCTGGTTTTGTATCTAACAGCAAGTTACTTTGTTTTGTACATTTCCTTTGCAGTGTTTCATTGTTTCTAAGTTATTTGGAGTTGTAAGGAAAGGAGTATTTCCGGTAAGCACATTCGCATCCCTATTCATTCTGTTTCCAGACTGTTTATGAAAATTTTGTTTCACAAGCTTGAGCACAGATCTCTGTAAAAGCCGATCCAAGAGCAAACTGTAAATTGTGCTTCATCCTTGAAACAAAAGCAGAAGCACCTGTTTGTTCACCTCTGCCATGTGCCTTCAAAAAAAGGCTTGTAAATCAAGTTTGCAATATTAGCAGAATTTGGAAAAAGCATGTGTTTAAATTGCACTGGGATGTCAGGTATAAACTATGCCCTGCAGTGTGAGGACAGGACCCTGCAGGAAAACAGTTGGAGAGTGAATTTCAACACTGAAAGACCCTGTAGGTACAATATTTGTCCTCTGACAACATGGCAAGATGTCTTGCCAATACTGGATGTGGTTTAATTTGGTGTAAGAGTTTAACTTCACAACTTGGTCTCATGACTACAACCTGAAGAATGACTGGCTGTGCAGTGGGCCAGATGCTGTTCATGTTAGTTCAGCCTCTATTACTCGAGGAGTTCATTGTGTGAAAATAGATCTTTGTTCTCTGGAAAAATATGCTACTTTGAATTTCCTTATCCTTACTAACTGCTCTAATTAATTTTGTTAGTTTAACATCAATCCCAATTCTTTATCAGAATCTGTAATGAAAACATTCAAAAGGAATTTTGAAAGATTTGGAGTGGAGTGATGTTTTGGTCAAATGTTTGCAAGCATGTTCCCAATAATATGAGAATACATACATTTATTTTTAATCAGAGTGGGGGACAAGTGGGAGTGTGCAAGAACTGTGGTCTAATCTACTGAACAGCTTTGTTTCTCAGTTCTTTCCCTGCCAGATCAGGCTTTGAAAAATATTGAAACTATTTTGAGATTTTAATAAACAATCCAGGAAATTGGAAGTTTTCATTTTGACAGTTTCAAGATGAAGTGTTTTAACTTTAATATAAAAAGTGATTTTTCATCTTTAAGGATCTTCTAAAAAGAGGCAAAAAGCAGTCTCTTGTGGAGAGATCATGGGTGATATCCTTTTGGATTATCAGTGCAGGCAAAGTAGCTTGGCTACTGCTGAGGATACATTTGCTCTGTACAAAAATACAAAGCTTCTGTTTTGGGGTTGTAATAAAATATGTTTCATAGTCACCTAATAGCAGTAAGAAAATAACAGGAAAAACTTTATATGGAGTTTAACAGTATCTAGATTATCTGTTCTGCAAGTTGCTGACCAGATAAGGAGTGGAGCATCTTTCCCACCAGGAAGGATGGGAGATGTGCCCCTCTGTGCTTGTTGGCAGATCTCAGCACAAATTCAAGCAAATCTGACTGATGATTGTTTTCAAATATGAGACCTGAAGCTGACTTATGCATAATATACATATTAATTTTTACCAATCTCTTAGTGACAGTCTTTTGAACTTTCTTTTGAAAATGCATTTTTGTAATAAATTGTGAACAAAGGACACCATGGGTAGTGGTGGATTTAGAACCAGATACATGAGCAATTCACTATGTGAACATCTAGTAAAATAGAAAATACACAGGAAGTAAATATTTATCCTTTAGGTGTAAAATATATTATGGGAGCAGTGAAGTGTGTTTTTTACTAGGCCAATATTCTGAGCTGGTAAATGATTATCATCTTCTAAAATGGCACCAACAGATGAAAGATCAAAAAGCTAATGCCATGCTGGACTATCATTTTACAATCCTATAAATTTCAAATATATTATTAGGGTAGAAAGCACAAGCATGTTGAATATTTTTTCATTTGATGGCAAAGAATAAAAATAGTTTTCTCATAAACATGGAGTATGTGACCAGGCTACTCCCTGAAGAGTTAAAATGAAGTGCACAGGGTATGGTGAAGATGAGGTAATAAATTGTGTGAATGTTCTCTTAGTATATTTTTGTTTCTAATAAAACTTAACTTCTTTTGCAAGCATGTACTTACAGGCTTTTTTGTTACTGTTACCTTGTTTGTAGTAAATTTTGCACCATGCTGTGTGAGTCAAGTAACAACAGCCAATGATCAGAGCTGCAGTAAAAATAAAATAGTAATAACTATTCATATGACTGTGGTGAGCTGAGGCTACCCCCATCTGTGTTCAGGCTGGTCTCAGTCAAGCTCTGAGAATCTCCAGACAGAACAGCCAGTTCCAAAACCTGGTTACTCAGCATGCTGAGGAACAATCTTCTAATTGCCCCTACTGCTGAAAGTGGCTTGTGATGTGGCTGGGACCTAACCTGTCAACTGAGCATCCCACCTCGCCTCCTCTATTCCTCACCTGTGACTGTGAATTGGAATCAAAGCCTCTGCTGCTGCTACTGAGGAAGTGAAGTGGCCTCTTTGCCCCTTCCTGGGTTGCTTCTTACCAGCTAAATAGCCGACCTTAACAGCAATGGATGGCACCAGCACTCCACAGCAAAGTTTCATCTGCAATGGTTCTTGGTCAAGGTTAGTCTTTTGCCTGTTACTGGAGCGGTTGCCTTGTTAATTGGAGGGGAAAATGTCACAGTTCTTATGTTGCTTTTAGCTGTGGTTCCCTTTCTCCCCCTTTTCTCCCATTTCCCCTTTCTCCCCCTTTTCTTCTGTTTGCCCTTTCCCTCAATTTCTGTGGGCAGTGAAAACCAGTATAATGTGCTATGTTTAACTAGCTGTGTGGAAATGTAGAGTTGAGTGTATCTACTTGTAAAGGGCTCTCCTATGCTTCCTCTGAAGTTAAACTAGAAAAGTTTCTTAATGTCTGTGAAGCATGAGTTTAGATGAGTTACACAGATTTCATTTTATTTCTGATTGTATTCACTTGTGATCAATCCTGTGTTGAAGGTACTTGCTGCAATGCCTTAGCTTTCCTCAAGGAATCTGTAACACTCACCTTGTTCCAAGTGAGCTGTTGTAGGACATAATTTTTCTACTAAAACATGTTTGATTTAATCCCAGTGGTCCCTAGAGCTCCTTAGGTTGCTCATAGGTTGTGGTGTCTGGGGAAGAGAAGGCTGGAAGAAGAAAAAGATTAAATGAACCATTTTTATGGGACAGTGATCCTCAAAGTGAGGGTCATGTCAGCTGCCTGACAAGTCCTGGGATAACTCTGTTCCAGCATCAAGATAGTTAGGCAAAACTTGTTCATGCATGCCTCTTTACTTAGTCCCTTTTCCCTCTGCCTCAGAATGGGACTTGCTGAGGTGCTAAACATCCTGTGTGCTCCCAGCACCTGTTACAGGCTGGGAGCCAGTTCAGTTAATACTGCCCTTCCCCTTGGGAACTGAAGTTACTGCCCACGTTCTGCAAGAGTGAAAGGCCTTGAATGCATGTCCTCTACTCTCTCTTCCCTCTCTTTCTTTTCTGCATATTCCATGCCTCTATGTGGGACATGCTAGGGAGAGCTGAGGGGTCCAAGCACTGCTTTTGTGAAGGATGTGTTGAAAAGTTGTGACAAAGTTGTGTTGTCTGGATATTCCTGTGTTATCTTTGAAAGTTTCCGTGGGAACTTACTGTTGGCCTTTGTACTTAGATGTCTAGATGCTTGTTATGTGGATGCCCTAAACTTTCTGTCTATAATAAGGCTATTAATTCTTTTGATATTTTGTTTTTTTGCAGGACTATTATGACTTGGACTGCTTTTCTCATGACTCATGAGAATGGCAATTGGTAACCCACTAATATTTCTGCCCACAAGGGTTTGTAATTTTAGAAGTAATCACTTCATGGCTGATGTAAATTTTGTAATGAGAAATACTAGATTTATGACTGCAAGATTTCTCACAGACTGCTTTATTGCTTAGAGGAATTGCTTTCTCTGTTGGGAAAATTCATCATTAGATGTCTGCCTCAAATGTTTTGTGGGCTGTTTATGCTTGGAGAATGTTAATGCAATCATTGAAACAATAACTATGATTTCAGATAGTATAATTGTTCCCCTTTCCTTCACTCTAGACACACAGAGAGCTGCCGGTGAAGTTAGGCACAGGTTTGTAAGAGGAATTTTCAGCCAGAATGTAATTGCAACATCTGGTCGTTGGGTTCTTGCCCCACCTTTTAAGTTTATTCCATGTTGCTGGAATAGGTAACTGATTTCTGAACATATTAGCTGAGAAGAGTAGGAAGAGTGCAGGATACACCACCTCTGTCATGGCAGTGATGATAACTGATTTGAGGAATATTTTTTATGCTGCATTTTTGTCTAGGTAAAAATACTACCTGCCTGTAGTACTGATGTTCTTGCGCAAGATGTTAGGGGGAGAAACTGCAGTTCTAAATAAAGATCAGGCCTCAAAGATGTGAATTTCTCAGACCTGCTGTGGCTGAGGTGTTTCCAAGCATGCCTGCTGGATGTGGATATTTTGGGACCTGCCTTGCTTTTCTGATGAAAACCTTAACATCTCATGGATTAGTTTATGTAGGTTTTGAAGACTAAAGTTCTGATTTGAGCTATAAAATATGGGTCCCTAATACTGGAATTGGTGGTGGATCTGTGGCCAAAGTTTACTATAGGCATGTGCTCTCCGGTGATTTGTTGAAGAGGTTCTTGACAGTGTGGCTCTGTGGCATCGTGTCAGGCAGTGGGCACTGCCTGGGGGCTCAGCAGCTCCTCAGGCTGGTTCTGAGCAACTGCTGGGTTAGCATGACAGAAGGGTGCTTGGCTTATCAGCTCTTTCTGTTACTCCTGTGTAATGATGAGCTAGTATGGCCTGGGAGCATTAGACAATAACTGCATGAACATTACTGTTATTGCAGCTAAAGAAGAAGTTGCTGCTATGTACAGTTTTATTTTTGGTTTATTTGCTCTTTCACTCTGAGTGGAGTATGTGTATGCTTTTGTATTTAAGTGAAGATAAATGTTAAGCTTTCTATTTCAATTTAGGATCATTTTGCCAGCTCTATGCCAATAGCATATCTCAGCAGAGAAACTGCTTCAGTCAGCAAGGTCTTTCCTTCATGGGTCTGTGTCTATAAAAAGAAATAAAAGAGTAAGAATGAGAGAGTGATCTTAGAAACATCATACTTTGAAGCAGCACCATGTAACCTCTAGTGCCTTAATTTCTCAAATACATTTTTCCTACATGTACTCTAGAGCTGCTAAAGGCATCTGTTTTGTGGAGCATGGACAGCAGGGTAGAGAGGAAGGTGAGAAGCCTTCCTTGTCTGAGTTACCTAGTCCTTTTGCATCCTGCTGTATCTCATTCTGCCCTTATGCCTGCTTTTAAGGACCTGACTGAAGCCCTTGTGTCACTTCACTGCTTCTGTGAAGCTGCATTGTTGCATGCATTAGCATTTCTTTTAATTTCCTACTTTCTGTGTGCAATAGGTGTATTCTGGGTAGAAACATATGCTACTGGAGAATCAACTTCGATGTATTGGAGTTTTAAATCTTTGTCTGATTTAGCATATTTTTGCTTTTTAATGTAATTCATTTCTGCACTGCTGATCTTATTCTGTATTAAAACAGCACATTTGTGTGTGATTCAAGTTCATTTCTGGAAACCAGTTTCAATAACTTTCATTTATTTAAAATATTAAAATAGTTTAAAATACAGAGAACAGTACCACTCTCACTTTCTATTCAAATTGCTGCTCTAACCATTGAAATAGGCTTGAAATAAAGTGTCTTGGGTTCTGCTTGACCTGATTCAATGTAACACTTAAAAAGTAGAATTACTGAAAAGATAGTCAGATGCATTCCCTATTTGGCTCAGGCTATAGAAATGGGAATGGTATGAGTTTGCCACAGCTATTAATATGATATTAATCCAGGGTATATTATATATTGCTTTAAAGTCTTATCGGAAGGACTGGATATCCTTTTGTAATGTGTTCCTTTGCTTTTTCTATACACTGGTATTTTGTAGATGAGCCATTGCTCAATATGTAAAGTCTAAATGGCCCTTCTTATTCGATCAAGTATGATGTTATTGAATGCCTTACAAAGAGGCTGTATCCTCTGCGCATTAAGTTTGAGTCTGGTGATTATTACAAAATCCAGACTTTTCAGATGCTAAATATGCGCTCTATCTTGCAAGCTAAAATTGGTAGACTCCTGACAGTTTTGGGCTGTTGAGGCTAAATGACTCTCTTATGTCCATCCTTCTCTCTTTTGTCCATATGGTTTCTGTGTTAGGCCCTAATTCTTAGCAGTATTAAATATCTCTGTGGATCCAGATGGCTAGAAAGTACAGTCTATATTTTCTGATCAAGGCTCTTGTTATTTTGATTTTGCCTGTAGAATATCACTGTAGAAATAATAGTTCTTAACATGGTGATAGCTTATTTTGGGTCTTCAATTTGACATAGAAACTTTCATTGGTTATTTTTAATTGGTTAAGATGTGTGCTATAACCTTGTGTTTCTTAAGTTTGCTTCTACCTTTCTTTTTCTGTGGGTGGATTCTTAGATGCACAAAGGAAAGTTTTAAAAACATATACAGGAACAATAATTTCTGTGATATGTCCTTGCTTTTATGTAAGCATGTAGATCAAGAATTTTTTGGTTCATTTCTTCTCTTCTTATGAGAATCTCACAAGAAAATTGCACAAAAACTGGAGTATTAAACATTCTTGTCTGCTTTCTTGAATATTCGCTCTCTTTCTGGACTCTAATTTTTTATTAATTTATTTTAAAAAGAAGTTATTCTGCCCTTGATTTGTCAATTTGTGCTGGCAGTGTGTTGATGAGAACTTCATTTCCATGGTCTAGTCACACTGAGATAGAACTAAAAAGGTCCACTTCTGTTTTTCTGCACTCCGTTCAGTTCAGCACACTGTCAGCAGAGGTACAGTCTGCTTCAGCTCTTTACCCTGCCCAGTGTTGAGCTTCTGATTCATTAAGATTAGTAATAATCAGAGAGCTCTTACATAGAGGGAGGAAGATATTAATTGTCATTAAAATGTTGTCTAGTTTTGCTCCTTACTGTCACAGCACCTAATAGAATTTGGATGGATAAAACTATTTCTAGGCTACGTCTGATGCATGATGGTGCAACAGAGCCTTTACTTGTTTAAATATGTAAAGACCTTTGAAATAGGGAACATTAAAAAAAAAATTAGTGTGATGCCAAGAAAAATTATTTTATTTTGGAAGGGATGCAGATATCCTTAGGGGGAAAAAAAAAAAGAAAAACAGAAGTGGAAAAAGAACTAAAACACAGATGCTACAACTAGTCACAGAAGATTCATAAAAGTGTTCAGGAAAAGCAAATCTTCTAATTTGTGGGTTTGGTGTTTTGTTTGTTTTTTTTTTTTTTTTCCCCTCCAAAAATGTTTAAAATAGGAAAAGTGAAATGTTTCTGAAAGAAGTTATTACATACAAGTGTAATTTGGTTTTATTTGGCTAGTTTATTCATAAAATTGACTGCATATCTATGTGAACTTGCTGAAAAAGCATGAGAACTCTCTAAACCCTTCCCTAGGGTGGTTCTTTTCTATAAATTGTGTCTTCTGCATATATGGGGAAAAATATTAATTTGACCCACATCTTCATGCACCACTTCCAGAAAAAAGGCAAAAAACATACTTGTATCTGAGGGTTGCAGAACGGTCTTGAGGAATAAAAATCACATCTCTTCATTTAAGCCAGGGTGTCCTTTCTTCTTTTGAAATGGACTGGTATATACCTGTTAGTTAGGATGCTTTCAGTCATTGCCACAATGTCAGCCACCTCTCTCTGCTATTGCTCACTTGGACAGACCAGATTCTCTTCGTTAATTACTGTAGCTGCTCAGCAAGAGAGCAGGGTCATGTGGAGCTGGTGGGAAGTGGGGAGAAGTGGAGCATGAATTCACCAAGTTTAGCCTGAAGAAGTTATGTTTCTTGATATCCAGGTGCCAAACTTTCTTGTTGCTTTTCTAGTCTGCACTTCTTTGTCTCCTTTGCCACACTATCCGTGGCCTTACGAATGAGGCTGGGCAGCAGAGATCTTTAACATCACAGGCACATTTCTCAAAGGCAGCAGTTGAAATGATTTGACACTGAATATGTTTAAGGCTAAATTGTGCATATTTATCCTTAGTTGAAAAGGACCATTAGATTATGCCCATGCTCATATGAAATTGATAGTAACATGTGCAATGAGCCTGTTGTCTCTTTTATGGCATTACTGACTTGAGTATTTTACACATAAATAGGGCAAGATGTGAAGCAGAGTGCATACTACTTTGAGCTGGGAGACATGGACCATAAATCAGGATATGTGTGCATAATTACAAGGTATCAGAACAAGTCCCAAGGGTATTTTTAGCATTGTAAAATGTTGGATAGACCTGCTTTCCTACAGAACATTATCCTTGTCATTTCTTTATTCCTAGATACCAGGCAGTTTTGTTGGCCAGATTACTTGATATGGTAGCAGTGTGATAAATGGCAACTACAAGAGTAGACTGTGCTTAATTGCACAATCAGAGTTTAAAACTTCTTCAGATTAAATTGTGCAAAGGCTCTGAACTAATTTTCTGAAAATGTCTGAAGGGTTAAAATTTCTTAGCTAACACTTGGACGTGAAAATCAAAGGCTTGGCTTTTTCTACTGGTGTGCAATATTTTGGGAAGATAGAATCATAGAATCACTTAGGTTGGAGGAGTCCTCTAAGGTCATTGAGTCCAACTATTAGCACTGCCAAAACCACCACTAAACCATGTTCCTAGGTGTCGATCTACACATCTTTTAAATCCCTCCAGAGGTGGTGATGGAACCACTTCCCTGGGCAGCCTGTTCCCATGTTTGATAACCCTTTTGGTGAAGAAATTTTTCTTAACATCAGATCTAACCCCTGCCCTGGCACAACTTGAGGCCATTTTCCTTTCATCCTATTGCTTGGGAAAATAGACTGACCCTCCACCTCACTACAGCCTCCTTTCAGGTAGTTGTAGAGAGTGATAAGGTCTCCTCTCAGCCTCCTTTTCTCCAGGCTAAACAGCCCCAGCTCCCTCAGCTGTAATTCTTGGCTGCCACTTCAGGACCTACTTGAAAGCTGCCAGTGAATATCCAGAGCTCAGAATCACTGAGTGACATGGACTGTTTGATGCAGGCAGTGTCTTGGGCAAAACTCTCATTTAAATGCCTATAAAACAACAAGAAAACAAAAAACAAACAACTGAAAAAAAGAAAAAAAAAAGAATAAGAGGGAGGAGTGAGCTGAATAGAAATGTCCCATCTGTTTGTACTGTCCACCTGAGCTGCCGTTGTCTGAGGTGGCAGGAAGGAGGATGGAAAACAAACCACCACTAAAATGAAAAAGAGTGAGAAATATCTCAACAGTAAGAAAAGCTGTGCTTTTTTTCTCTTTCACCTAAAGGAAGCTTCTGTGCAGCTGGAGAGTGTGTATTCTCCATTGCAGTAGAGTTCAGGCTTAGAGCTTTTATGTGATTATTGTTCCTAAGATCAGATTTTAACCCTGCAGTTTAGTCAGCATTGATGCTTACATCCAAACAGAAGGTGGGTTTTTTATATGTATTTTTTTTTCTGCATTACATGGCACTAAATTTCTAACTCCACCCCTGGTGTAATGAATTTGGATTTAGTTCCTCCTGGCTTGATTAACTGTGTGTGTTAAGTCCTGTGCTATCCTACATTTGCACAAAGCCAAGGATTCTTACGAGACCTTAAAAAAAGTAGCTATCCCACCTAATTTTCTAAGAGACTAACAAGATTCCGTAAGCTGTCCAGTGTGTCATTCCAGTCTCAGTGTAAAGAGAAGCACCTTGGATGGCACGATGCTTTCAAATGGGTGCAGCAGGTGCAGTGGTAAGAAGGGATGGAAGAACAGAGGCACCAGGCTGTCTTGCAAATGACAGGAGAGAGTCATGTGAGATAATAGGTATAGGAGATCTTACTTCATTTCATGAAAGAGGGTCTATATGAAAAAATTCTGTCTTGCTTTTGCAATGAAACCCTCCGCTGCTAGATTAACACCCGTAATTTTCTCAATGACTTTCTGAATATGAACTACTTGTCATCCTTTTTTTAATTCTTTTTTTTTTTTCTGAAAGTGAAAATAGAAATGTCATTTAATGTGTTTCTAAGGTTCAAAAGAAAAGACCTCTACACTGATTTAATTACCTGAGAGCCCTTATTCTGATCTACTTCTACTTTTTGTGGAGCAACTAGCTGTCATTTAGCTTGATTTAGCTGATTTACTCATCAATTAATTGGATAATGAGCTACAGGCTGGCTTTAGGTATCTGAAAACTATTATCCTCATTTTGCCATTTACTTCAGGAGAAAATAGAATATAAAATTTCCCTGAATGTTCTAAAAACATACATCTATTTTAATAAACTATTTATTTATCTTTGCTGTTCTATATTATCCTCAAATCAGTTTTGATGTTGTTCTTCACTTCTTATTTGAACTGTGTAAAGGATGTTCTCATGTCTTAAAATGGTGAGACCACTCATGATGCTGGAACATTTGCACCTATTGCTTAAATTGTGTAGCTTGCACCAGTAGTTCTGTGGGTGATATTTGGTAGATAATTAAAAGGTTAATCATAAAGCTAGTTTATTGTCATTATATTCCTGGATCTAATTGATGAAAGAAGTTGAACTGAAGATATTCTGTTTACTGCTAGGGATGCCTGGGCAATTTCTTTTTTTTGTGGCTTTAAGTATTTTTAACATGATCTAAAATACTTTGTTATTAAAGGTGCTATGCCAACTAATGGGCACATTAAGCAATATGTGTTCTAAAAACAGACCTTATGCACCACTCAAAAATAAATACAAAGAACATATTTTGTAAAGGTGTTAAACATTTAACAGTCTTAAAATATATTTTTAATAACTGAGTGGCACATTCTCCTTACAAAATAGACTTTTAGCTTAACCTTTATGCAGTGGTGATATTCTTCAGATTTTCACATACACTGATAATAACATCAAAACATCTTTAAAATTCACCTTATGAAGCATTTGGGGAATTTTTTATTAAAACTGGTACTTTTAGTTTTATTATTGGTTAGAATTGTTACTATTTGACTTCTACCTGCCTTTTTTTAATATGCTCCCACCTAGTTATATCAGTCAGTTTACTCATACGAAACTCTATTGATTTTTATAAAAAGACAGGGCTTTCAGCAGCAGTCCAGGATTTCTGGATTTTTCACAGTGTGGGTGGACTTCCAGGATGACTGGAGTTCAACTCCTTTGCATCTTAACTTCTAGGAGCCTGAAATATCACGTTTCCTGTGCAGACATGCTGGATCTGTGACTTTTGAGTTTGTCCTTGTGACAGCTCTGTTTTTAATGTGCAGTTCCAACGTATGCCTAGAGCAATTAAACATGTATATCTAAGGAAAGTGGTCTTTTTTTCATATCTGTAGTATTCTTTTTTATTTCAAAGCATTTAAATCATGCATGTTCTTGTCAGGAAAAGCATAGCAGTGAGAAACTTTACATTTTTAGGGTCTAGCCCTAAGCTAGACCTTGAATATTAAGGGTAAATGTTTTAAGGTATTAATATGCATTTCCCAACAATCAGTTGAAACTGTTTAAAGCTGCATTTTGTGATGCCCTGCAGCATATTCCTGAGGGCTCATTATCTTGTCAAAGCCTGTAAGATATGGACCCTGCAGGAGTGATGTTGTTACTCAGTGAGTTAATACGGAGTTAGATTTTTTTGCATGGTGCTAGGAGGAGAAAGCTTCAGTAGATACAGATGGAGATGAAAATGCAAGACCCTGTGAGACTCTACCCACTGTACTGGTTCTCAATTTGTTTTGGACAAATTGGATTTGTTGCTCTTCAGATTTCCTTCTGAAAACTCTCTTGTGACTTTATTGTCAGCTGAAGTGTTTATTGACTGAGAAGTGCTTGCATTTTAGTGATGGATATAGTGATCTTGGTAAACACTTTGGGGCTTTCGTGATGCGATGTGCTGTGTAAGTGTTGTTTCGTTTTATGAGGGAGTGGGCAGAAGTTTATTTAAATAAAAAGTAGAATAAATACCACACAGTTTCAGCAGCCATTAGTTTCATTAAAGCTAGTATAAAGATAAGAGTTAGATGATTTGTGGATATATACAAATGTCTTAAAGTAGAAAAGCAACATAGAATCCAGTGCCATTATTGCTGGGAGAAGTGCCAGCACTCTAGTTATTTTTAATGACTTCCAAACTAGGCCCTTAATGACTGATGAGGTAAGCAATTTCAGATGGGAAATGTGATATACTCCATGCTGGAAGGTGCTGAATGCCCTCAGTTGTTAGGGGCCATTGGCTGTGCTCAGGACACTGTGAGAGGCAGCAGACAAATTGTGGGTTGAAAGCTACTTCTTCAGGAAGAGAAAAAGGAAGGTTTTTCTAGATTGTTGAATAAAATAGAACAATCTAGGTGATAAAAAGTGTATGTAGTGACACTGCTCATGAAAAAGATCATCTGGAGAAAGGTAGATACTGAAGAATACATCTGCAACTCTGGATTTTATCCTAATACTACTACTACTAATAATAAAAAGGCAAACAAAACCTTCAGTAGCAGTTTCTGTTTATTAAAAAAGATAAGCCTCTTATGAAGATCTGGAGGTTATTAATAATGAAGTGAGTACTGTGAGCAGCACTTACCTCAGAAGCAGGGGCCCTGCAGTTTGCATGTGCCTGATGACCCCCTTCCTGCACTGCTGTATGTGGTGGAGAGCTGTGTCCTTCAGAAATCCCACCAGCACTCATATCCAACCTCCTGGTAGGAGGATGTCTCCTCCCAGGTAGAAAGGAATTCACAGAAGCAGCTTCTCCAAGAGGGAAGGATCCCACTTTGAAACACCCCTGACTGCCTGTGGGTCTGCTTGGCTCTCTGGGCACTAAGCAAAATATGCAAGTCAGGAGTACTAAACAGTAAATCAAGGAGACAGCAAGTACTGGAAGTGTTTTAATGGTAAGAAAAGGAATTCTTCAGGACCCAGCCTCCTTTTTGTTTCACGCTGGCACATATGTTCTGTATGTTGCACAGGGCAGCCCCTTGGGCCCCATCTGCCCCAGGCAGAGAGTCCTACTCACTGCTGGCTAGACTGAGGACATCCCTTACCATCCCTTCTGGCTGGGCATGTCTGCATAGAAGTGGTTTTTATTGTGCCAAATATGTTAAAATTTAAAATGTTTTCAGTTCTTTAAAGTTACTGATCAGGGTTCCAGGCAATGATAAATATTGCTTCGTGTAGAGCAGGAAAGTTGCATAGTGCCAGTCATGTGATGATGAAATGTCTGCTTTGGAAGTTAAAATTATTGGAAAGATGACCCAGTCATAGCACAGAAACACACACATTTAGCAGATTTAAAGCAAACACAAAGCAGTGTATTTTCTGGTGGTGTTTTTTTGGTGGTTTTTTTGTTTGTTTGTTTGTTTGGGGTTTTTTTTTGTTTGGTTGGGTTTTTTTTTTTTTTGGTTTTTTGCTTGTTTTGTAGTTTTTTATTACAATAGATTAAGTGATGGAGTTTGCTGCCGTAGGCTACTTGGGAAGCTAAAATATAGCTAGTTTGCAAAGATATTAGATAATTTCATAGAATATTGGTCAACTGATGGCTCTTAAAAAAAAAAAGCTGACAGGTAGCTCCTATCTTAGGAAACCCATAAATCACAGGTTGCTCAGATTTAGAGAAATAAATCAGAGGAAGACTCATGCTCTGTGCCTCTCTCCTGGTCACTGAACCTCCATTACTGATCACCATGGAAATGGGGCACAGTGTTGGCCTCACCCTGGAGCCAATTCTGTGTGCCTGCACCTGTGTCCAAGGATTATTTGCAGGGTCAAATGTGGATGTGAGAAGTTGTTATTGTCTCATTTATATTTCAATTTGGAGCTTTGCAGTCATTGCTAATCTTAATCCAAGCCAGTTGTGCGCTGGTGGTCCTGCCTGTTTTTAGGCACCCCAGGTGTGGTCTGGTCCAGAGAAGGTAGAAGAACATTGCTCAGCAGTCTTGTAAGTAGCCTTTGCAGCTGAGACATGGGCACAGAGTTATGGCCAGTGGAAATTAGGTGAGCACTCTGCTGTATTAATTTTCACTACCCTTGAGTATAAATTGCTTTAGACATACAGTAATATCCTTAATTAAAATGCTCCCTTGAAGTAAATAATTAAATGAGGATTACAATTATAAGCCACAAAGTGACACAGGTGACAGGCTTACCTTAAGTAGGACAATTAAACTGTAAATTAAAATTAAACTTCTCCATGAAATTAGAATATAGTATAAGGTAATTATCTAAGAGTAATAGGTTTGATCTGTATACTGTGTCAATAAATCCTTTCAGAGATCTTTAGAAAACAGATACAGATTTTCTAGTTTGCTGTTTTGTGTCTGTATGTTAAAAAAGTACTTCCTAATTTAAATGAGAACGAAAGCCCAAAGTGCATTTGCAGTGTTTTTTGGCAAAATTGATGTTTTATTGGAGAAATTTGGTTTAAGTAACATTCTCCTTTAGAAAATGTTTTTTTTTTTTTTTTTTTTTTTATGTAGTGAAGATATCAAATCCTATGGGAGTGTTTGCTGCTGGAGAGATACTTCTGTGTCTGAGCTGAATTTGGTTAAGGACCTGCTCAGTGTTAGAAAAAGAAGGTACCATCTTTACAAATTCTCACTTCCAGGTTGAGCAATAATCAGTTCTTTTCATTAATACATTGGTGCATGCTCACAGATTTAGTATCAAATACCTAAGTTCACTTTCTATATATTTTACATTTTGAAAAAATTGTTCTTGTGAGATTTAAAAGACAAACTATTTTGTTTTGTTTTAAAAGAATAAATTTATTCTCCAGGTAAGAAGTGACCTTAGATCTTGGCAGTCCCTAAATCAAGGAGTTATGAACTATGCAAAATGTTCTTCAGATAGTACAAACACATTTTTGTGCTGTATTTTGTAATGCAGAACAATGTAGAAAATACTAGTAGTAAACAAAATTTTAGAAAAAACAGAATCCCTCAGTGTCCTAGACCAAATTCAAAAAACCTTTTCTGGGAAAAAAAGTCCTGTTTTTAAAAAAATAAAAGTTTATTTTCCAACAAAACAGTGTTTGAAAATTACTGTGAATTAATACTTCAGTTAGAAAACAGGATTTTTGCATCAAAATAGCCAATAGGATTAAGTATAAATTAGCTTTAGATAAAGTGGATTTTTAAAAACAAATTTCAAGAGTTCTGGAGGCAGTCTTAGAAGCTTTGAGTACCTCTAGTATTAACTTCGGGGCCCTTTCTGGAGTTATGTGTGTTTTTGGCTTTGTCCAAGGGAGTAAGGCAGCCCTCCTTATAGGGCACCTTTAGGGCTCCTGTTGTATATTAACAACAAGATTTAGCAAATCCTTGATTGTATTAATAGTCTCTCTCTAAGTAAGTAGTCTAAGTTCATTGAGTTATTTTTGTGAATTAAGAATGTGCTGACCATGTAAAGGATCTATGCACTTGAGTCCTCAGGAGGCTGCTGGTGTGTAACCTCACTACTGGTGGTCATTGCAAAGCCCGGTCAAGCTGGATAGCGGCTTCCTGGGAAGGAAGCACTCCCGGGGTTTGCTGGTGCAGCTTTGCTGGTGTTATTTATCACAAATATAGAGCTGCTTAGATAATTTGTTATGATATGCTATGCTCCACTTGCATGATGTGGGATTTTTATTCAAGGTTTTATTAAGTAATCAGAAATTCTGAAATTATTTAAAAAAAAAAAAATAGTTTCTGAATAGAGTAATTCCATATCCTTTGTTAATCTGATAGTTTGAACTATACCAGTCTGCTGAATCAGAGCATCAAAATTTCTCAAAATATTTGAATACTTTTCATCTTTTACTAGGTCCTTTTATGCTGTAATTTTTAATCTCTGCTGCTACTATTATATTTTAGCCAATTCATTATGAAAATAAACAAGAATAAATTTGACATCTTTGTTGCTCTCAATTCAGAGAGAAAGGAATAGATCTTTTTCTCTTTGATGTATGGTCTTAAAGCTGGAACAATTTAAATCACTTTTTAGATACTGTACTCTGTTTAGTAAAATATTTAGAGCTATTATGATAGTGTAAACCATTAGACTGCAATTACACTAGCACAGCACAGAGCCTAATAGTTCTGTTGGAACACAACAGTGATGCATGATTGCTCTGTTAGGATTAGAAGTCTTGAAGCACTGAGGTTATTAAAAAAAATGAATCACTGTTACAGTCTTGATTTTCCTAGATTGTAATAAAAATATCTTATTTATGGATATAACTACTACTGTGTCAACCTCTTAATGAAGTATTAAAAAAACACCAACAACTAGTAAGGGTTCTTTGGATTATGATTATGATGTCTTTTGGCTTCCTGCAGCTGCATCTGGAAATCCAGAACTTCATCTGTATTTTCCCCAAAGTATTATTTAGGCAGGTTGTACTGTGGTGTGTTTTCAGGACCTAAATGAGACTGTTTCTACAGATATTTATGAGAACGATGTTTTAAAGGTTGTGAAAAATTTGAAGTCCTATTGTTGTCTAAATATTCTTTTTCAAAAATGTCCAAATGTACACCCAATATATTCACATAATTTCAAAGACAAGTATAGATGAAAGGTAGGAGGAAACATTTTCTTTTTGCTACCTTGCTTAGCTTTGAAAACTTTTAATAAGAGTGCTTATATACACAGCCAGGTTTTCACAGCAACATGAGGAAAACAAGCATTTTGAAAATAAAAAGGAGATAGTAAAATTTTGATAATGGGGTCAAGCACTGAAGAGCTATACTAACACTGGTAATAGCATCTAACTAGCAAAAAACCCCAACTGATTTCATTTGAAATTGCTGGCATTCCTTTACATTTGGCCATGTGGATGTCAGTAGAATATATGCCTGTGCTTTGCAAAAAGACTGAACTAGTCATCACTGAGATAACTGTTGGGGAATAAAAACTGTAGGTATTTGAATATAACTCTTT
Source organism: Scytalopus superciliaris (assembly GCA_013400415.1). Classification (NCBI taxonomy): domain Eukaryota; kingdom Metazoa; phylum Chordata; class Aves; order Passeriformes; family Rhinocryptidae; genus Scytalopus; species Scytalopus superciliaris. The sequence continues at coordinate 507,368 of VXBX01007619.1, read as the reverse complement.
CTCCAACAATTCATATATGATAAAATAAAGAAGGAAAGAACCACTGTTGGCTGACAAATTCATCTGAAAAATTCATTTAGAAGCTTAGCAAGAATTTCTGATAGTGGGAAGAAAAACTGAATTTTGGGCTAAAAATTATTTGTGTGTACTTCAAAAGTAGAACGAGAATGAGTTTTGCCTATGATGACATATGAGTGGTGCTGGGCTTACCTTGGTGTTGCAGGAATGACCAGCTGGTGCAATGGCTGCACCATCCTTGTTGCATCTTTGCTGCAGGAATGCACCCAAGGGATAGAAGCAGAGATTAGAGGCAAAATGAAGAGTAAGAAAGATGGGCGGAGTGAAAGAACAAAGAGAAAGCAAGAAAAAGAGAGTGCATGTGATACAGGCAGAAACAGTGATGTTCCTTACCCTAAAGGACTCCTTCTTGTAAGTGGTGGATGAATAAAATGTTTAGACTTCTGACAGCCTTTAGGTATAGTTAGACAGTGTTGTCCTTTTAGCTGGGTTGATTTGCCTTTCACATTCCAAAGTAGTTCAGATGAGTTGAAATAAACTTTAAACTGATTAAACATTGTTTGACTTACAATCTCTGAAGTACATGTAAAACATATAGAACATGTCAACTGTCTGTATCTGCAATTAACCCCGTGCTTAAGTTGAGAATTTTGTTTTTGATGAATACTGAATAGGGATTTTAAAATGTGTGAGCATAACTATTAAAACACCATATTAGTGAGAAGAGGATGCATTTTAATACAGAATTAACAAATATGACTCAAGGGTAGAAGTTATTACTTTAGAGAAATTATACAATTTAAATAAGGCAGTTGAAAATAACACATTAAAAAACCTTCAAGGTTATATATTCTTTGAATTGCATCCATTACCCTGACAGCAATAAGTTAATTTCTATGAGCTATGGTGCAGAAGTGACCAGGGCCCTATTTAAGGGTATTCTGGCATGGAGGGATCTTCGATGTAATGCGAAAATGGGCATGAACCTCTAACATTCAGGGTCATGTCACAGTTCCTGGATTTGGACCAGCAGCTGGACACATCCCTTAAACACCTATGGACTTGGGACTGTGCTGAATGCCATAGAGGACAGTCCTATGCTGATAATCTGCTCCAGCAACACCAGTGTCTTAATGGCTACCAGGAAAAAAAAAAGTAATCTGAAATATGGCAGTATTGAAGGAAACTGCTTCATAAAGCTGTGAGTCTCTTCCTCCACATATTCTATTTCAAGAATCCCAGGCAGAGTACCTAAGCATACACAACACACAGACTTGTGATATTTCCTGCATCTTTTAGAGGCAAGATAGATGTTATCTTCCCCCTTATTTTGGAAGCATTCTAAAAAGATTTACCCGCCCTTGTGCAATTGTCTCTCATCTAGATAATCTGGGAAAAATGCTATATAAAATGAAGCAACAAAAGTGCTGTATAAAATACTTTGTTATGTATTAGCAAAAGTGAATTTAAAACAGTCTTATGTAGGCTTTTAGAGTAAATCTGGTTACTCCCCTGTACTGTATAGAAGAACTGATAACTTAAAGTGAAGCTTGGAGTGAATCTATATGTTGCCAGGTGGCTTCAGCTGTCTGTACCTTGGCTTTGGCTGCATCCTCTCCTGTTGTTTATAGCAGCTGTTTCTGGTTTTTGAAGCTCTTTCTGCACTTTGTTGTTTAAAATGAACTCTGTCTTTGAATACTGTAGCTTTCTGAAGCTTGTGGGGTTTTTGTTGGGGTTTTTTTATTTGTTTGTTTTTGGTGTTTGGGATTTTGTTTTGCTTGTGGGGTTTTTTTTTTTTTTTTTGGGTTTGGGGTTTTTTTTTTGTTTGGGGGTTTTTTTTTTTTTTTTTGGGTTTGGGGTTTTTTTTTTGTTTGGGGGTTTTTTTTTTTTTTTTTGGTGGCACTGTTTATTGCAAGGTTACTTTGCCTGTTTTTCTAGGGGAACGAGGTGAATATGGCCATGCTGGTGTCTCCAGGGCACTCAGTAACTGTTGAATACTGTTGCTGAATTTCAACCACATTTGATGGCATGAGACACAGCTTCAAGGATACTAAGTGTCTTGGAGCTACATAAATATTGAATAACTGCTCACCTTTAACTGAACATTAGGGAGATGTTCCAGATGCTGGGTGGAGAAATCTTTGTTAAGACACCAGAAAACTCAAAGGGGAGATGCAGAGATGTGGGCAGCTGAGCTGATAGTGGTGCCGCTGAGCTGCAAGCTGGTGCTTGCCCTTGGCCCTCACTCACCTGCCGTGGCCTTGTGCAGCACCTCTGCTGTGGCCCTGTGTCTTGAGCAGCAATTAGTGCCTACCCTGTGTATCCTTCCCAAACCCAGCTGGGGAGATGCCACTTGCTGCTCTGGGCTATGCACTGGCCTGGAACAGGGCACCTATGCAAAGGGTCTGGAAATTTCTCATTTATCTGAGGTACCTCTGTGACCACGTCTGTACGTGTGATATCCTTCCCAGGCTGTGCACATAAATCTATCTCCTGTGTCCCTGGGGTACCCCCATGTACTTTGCTGATGTCTTGTACTAGCTGAGCTAATCTTAGCACTGTCTTTCTTGATTCCAGTTTAATGCAGTTAGTTAAGATTTTTAAGTACTCTGGTTTGTTTTTTCTCAAATACCAGCTGTCAGAAGCACACATAGGTCTCATGAAACAGGTGCAGTTTTTGAACTGATTTAAATGAAGAAGGGAGAGCCATTTGGTAAATATTAATTGGCAGACACTCTGAGTAAGGAGAGCAGACAAAATGGGAAAATGGAAAAAAACGGAGTTTGGCAGTGCCTCACAAATGGGAGTTATATTTTATTAGGTGGTTCCTTTTTTNNAGGGGTTTTTTTTTTTTTTGTGGGTTTTTTTTTTTTTTTTTTTTTTTTTTTTTAGGGGATGCAGATATCATTAGGTTCCATGAAGCCCTTCATACAGCTGTACACTCTGACTCTGGGTGCATTGTTAACTGATTATATGGCATGTCTCAGTCATAATCCTTTTCATTAGTGGTCTTGTTTTGAATTTCTTCTGGGTCTTCTATTATTTCAAAGAAGAAGTGAAAATGCTAACACAGGAAATAGACATGGGGATTTTTTTTCCCAGTAACATGTTGCACAAAGCTTACCTATAAGTATCAAACATCAGGTGGATACAGGAGTCCCAGTCCATTTTAAATGCTACCTTGTTTTTTTTACAACTATATTACAGTTTCCTAGTCTATGGACCTACCTTATAGAAAATATTTGTAGATAAAACATGGATGGTGATAAAGTAAGGAAAATGTCCCTTTATTCTCTGATGATGATGCTGAAGTCTAAAAAAATATTATTGCCTACATGAACAAACAGAAAAAAAATGTTATTTATACTAGCTGGTACATTATTCTGCATTTTTTCAGAGGGAATTTTGTTTATTACTGACTGAAAGGGGAACTTTGACATTGGAAAGAAGAATTCTTTGTTCAGACAGCAAGAAGGATATGGATTGCATCAGCCTCTTTTCCCCTTGTGACTTTTCTTCATTTGTGGACTAAATCCTCTGGTATTTGTGTGCTTAGAGTTTCACATGGAGCACTTCAACACAATGTGGCTGCTTGGGGAAGTGGGAGGAACAGCACACTTTTAACAAGTGTCCTTGAGGCATAACAACAGGAAGGCACATTACCATGCATCATCCTTTATTTATGCATATGAAGGGCAAGGTAACCCACACTAGGGTCTGCTGTGGGAGAAGGCACGGCGGTGTCATGGAGCTCCGAAAGTTCAGTAAAAACAATGAAGGATGTGCAGCTTCTCTCTATCTGCTCTGCATAATGGCAGCTCTGTTTTTTACAGTGCTTGGACACTTGGTTGTCCTGGGATTTAGTGAAGAACATGGAAAACAAGTGCATTTGCTGTGTGTACTTCATGCTGATAGTCTGAAAATGGAGCAAGTCAGAGGGAAATGTAGCTTTTGGAATCATTAAAAATCCATTTTCATTAAAAGCCAAGTGTTGCAGTGACATACTTATTTATACATTCATCCCCTGTCTATGTCTTACAGACAGAGAGAAAAGAGAGCCTTTTTCATAACAATTTTAAAGCCTAAATGAAAGAAAAGCATTCTATTTACCTTGAATTACTTATATGGCATACTTGTTTGTTTTTTTCTTGCTGTCTTGGATGGCAACTACTCTGCATTCTTTCTTTACCTCCAGTTCCTTTTGATCAATTGATCGATCTATCTACCATTTGTTTTTATCTGTATCTTTCATCCTATCTATTTCCTCTTTATGCTTAGAGTTGGTTGCAAATTATATTTGTGATGCAGGGAGCTTACAATCTGACTGTCTTGATATTATTTTATGCAACCATGACTACCGTAAAAATTGGCTTTACTGCCTCTTTTGTGTTATTGATTCAAGCCCATTTCAGAATTAACTTGTTTGGAATGATCTGGCAATGTTGTGTGCCCTAGGTTCTCTCAGGAAAAATTCATATCTCATAACTAAATGCAATAAAATGTTCAAATATATCTAAACACAGTTATATTTTGAATTTAGATGAAAACCTTATGGAGTCAATCAAATATACAAGGCATGTGCAAGTTTTAGTTTTAGACTTACAAGTACCGTATTGCAGAACAAAAGCATTCAGAGACCAACTTTTTCCTAGAGATCTGTCCCTTATGTATGCTTTATGAAATGCCTAATCTTATCAGTCATGTTTCCATCCTGAATTGGTTGGACGTAATTTTGACATTTTGACTGTAGGACTGTATCTGTAATTTGAGATTATTGCTTAAATTCATTTAGGGATTTGGTATTTCAAATCTTAGTTTTACATTTGTTTTCATGGTTAGGTAGAAACATTTGTGTGCTGACAGTCAGTGAAAAATGATCTACAAAAATAAATCTTCCCTCACTAATGGCTTGAGTAGTCAATTTTGAACTTTCTGTTGCAAATGGAGAAAATTAGATGCTAGTGTAAACAGGAAAATTTAGAACATGTGTTTGTTGCAATGTTAAAATGTCCAGATGTTAGGAATTGTCCACTGACATCAGATCCCAGTCTTGAACATCTTTAACCGACTCATAAAACCAGTTGTATCCTGAAAAGCCTTTTTCCAGGTACATAAAAATGTGAAGTAAACTTCTAGTGACCCAATAATTTTAGTTTTTCTATTTCATAGCCATCAAGACTCCTCTGCCCAGACCCTGCCATGAAGACTGCATCTCCTGAGTTGCAGAGTTCAGCTTTGGTAGTGTTGCCTTGGGCTGGTGATAGAAGCCAGGGAGCCTGCTGGCACCTGTGCAGCCCTGACCCGCTTCACTGCCCGAGGCAGTGACCCAGGCCACACTGTGCTCTGGGAGCAGATTGGCTTTTTTTGGCTCATGGAGAAGAGCTGTATGCCAGCTACATTTTAAAGTGTTCTGGTAGTCCTGGGACCGGAATACAAATTCTTCCTTTTTGTTTCCCTGACTGGTCTCTCTTAATCTGTACTAGTCTTCTTACCGTCTTTCAGAGTACAGAGTCTTTCTTGAGTGTGTATTTTAAATGTGTGGAGAGGAAAAAGCTACCCAGGGTGAGTACAAAACAGATGCAAGTATATCCTGAGATGAGTGTAATATGGATAAAGAACTATTATAATTCTTCCCACATTCACGTTTCCATCTACTTATGAGATATATACGTGTGCCTTGTTAGCTATGATGTTATAATGCAAAAGCTAAAGTTTTCATATCAGAGGAAACACATATTGTTAAATGAGCTGAGAACATTCTCCCAAGGGTTAGCATTTCTCTTGTATGTGTGAAATCCTACTGAAATAAATGGCCCTATTATTTTAATTGCATCTTTTTGGTATTAAAACATCTTTCTTTGTACTGCAGTAAAGAACCTTCTTTTTCTTCCTTCCCTGAAAATGTGAAATGAACAAACACAGTTGATGCGTTAAAACATTTATGACTTCAGCAGTAGAAGACTATACCAGTATACATAGGTGCACATACACATATATGAATTAAAATCATATTTTGTGATGTATTTATCCATTCTCTCTGAAAATACAGAAATAGGGTTTCAACTTTTAAAATAAGTATGATTAAAATTTTGCCTTCTCCTTTTGCCTGATACCTTGTTTGCAATGGTAATAATGACCAAGACAGTTAGAAAAACCCAAACAAAACCCAAAAAACCAAAAATCACAAGAAAAAGGTGCCATTCTTTAAGAAGAACATAGTAAAAATTTTTGAAAAAGGATTGTTTAATAAGTGAATTAATACTTGGTCTCTAACACTCCTACAGTTGTGAATAGATCTCAATTCTTGAAATACTTGTACTACGTGCCTAATTTACTTGTATGAATGAGGGATCATACAATATAATAGGTTAAACTTCTATGGACTATTCTAATCTGTTTTGTAGATGATCAGAGAAGGAAGGGAGGAACTCTGTTTATCATGTTGTGATCAAAAGCACAATAGAGTAGAAAATTTTCTGTGAACATAGGCTTGAAAACTAATTTGTTGGTATGTTTGTTTCCTCTCTTTCCTGCAGCTGTTCAATTACGAACTGTTACTGCTGGTCAGAAAACCAAATATCTATTCTCTAGGGTAGCTACATTGTACTCCAGTGTTTGAAGATTTGGTTTCTTTTATAATTGGAATGAAATATTGATTTTTTTTTTTCTTTAAAGGAATTCTCCCACACTTCCATTTGAACACTGAACATGCTCATGTGTGTATGCACCATGTGTTTAATATATGGATACACTAACGATATTAACCTGAAAGCAAAATTAATTGCACTTACAGAGGCAAAACAATTTTTAATCATACAGAAAAGATCAAGAAATTATTTGTTAAGAGCAAAATGAGAAAATTATAGGGTTAGTGTTTATTGGATTTTCTTGTTTGCTTTTTACCAAGTCTCTTTACGTTTTATAAGGACACATAGGTTTGAGGGGGAAAAACACTTGTAGACCTGGATAATGTCCCCTTCAGAAGTCACCAAATATTGCTGTACAGCCCTCCACTGAGGGAGGATCCTGTGGGGCCATGTGTGGGACAAATACCACTCAGCTCTGCTTTGACAGCTCTAACATGGGGCGGTGGGGCCTTTGGAGGCACCAGTCTCTCCCATACACAGCTTGCTGGGGGTTGCTGGTTTTAGTTATTTTTGTCACATGCATATGTAACTAAATATCTACCTGTCATTTGTGTATTACCTGGAAGAGGAAAATACAGCTGCAGTGACAAGCACTGAGTTGTCTCATTTTGGTGTTTCTCCCTGCAGTGGAAATGATGGATTTTGTTTTTCATCTCTTCATATAGAATGATTTGCTATTTTGAGCAAATTAATGAGATAACTTGCTACTTACAAAGTAGGTCAGAACTGCTCTAGCGTAAATTTCTGGGAGTTAGTGCTGCTTTCCCCATTCTCTTCACTGTCAACCTGTGTCAGCATGTGCAAACCTCCTGGTGGGTGTTGCTGTCACTGGGTGCTGGGGGCTGCCCGGCTCGAGCCCAGCACTTCAGGGCTGTGCTGCCAAAGCCCGGGGAGCCTCATGGTGCTAAGCCTTGGCACAGCTGTCAGAGCAAACAGCGTCTTGCAGCTGTTTCCATAACAACACATTTGTTAGAAAATAAATATTTGTTCCTCTTTCACAATTGTCGTATGCTAAGAATTAATTGATATTAATGTTTTTTCCCCCTCCTCGTGCTTGAGAGCATTTTAGAAATAACCCGTAAGTGTTTACGGGACAGTGCAGCATGAGACTATTGCAGCTGGCTGTGCCCTGTGATGGATTTGGGCTGGTGAGGAGCAGGAGCCAGTAAAAACCACTCCGGTTTTGGTTAAAAGGCAGATCAGATCCTGTTCTGCTCTGTAGGGCAGTCTGGAGAACAGCTATGTTGGTGCATCTGTGAGCAGAGAGCAGTAGAGCTGGTGGGAGAGCATGGCAGAAAGGCACTGTGGGATAGGCACAGCTTCAGGTGGCCCTTTGCTGACATCCCCTGCCCAGCAAACCTGGCTCTCAGGTATCCTCCAAATTCTTATTGCCACTCCACATAGCACAATGACCCGTGCCAGTCCTCACAAATTAAATACCAAGAGTGGGAAATACACTGTGGTAATCCTTTAACTGTGTGTGTAGTCTTGGCTATATATATATGCAATTTTGGGCTATTTTGAAATAGATAATCACAGATAAATGTGTAAAATATGATTATTCCTTAATGTTAATTGTAATACCTGCTCATTTCAATATTTAAGGTCATGAATTCTCATTTAGAAAAAAATCAGTTACTTCAAAAATTCCTGGAATTCAACCAGTGTTGCAAAAATTCAGATTAATGAAGCATTTTCGAGTATATTTATTTAGCTTTTTTTAATAGAGGAAAGTTTTCTTGTAGGAGGAAATTTTTGGCTGGTTGCTACTGGTTTTCTTTCTGAGGTGTAAGCCTGTGTTAATAAAGACTTGTAGGAAGCAGATCAGAAGTTCAGCCATGGCAGCATTAGCAACTACAGGAACTATTGTCACGCGGCATATTATTAGCTCAGCCATATTTTCTTATGTTGATCTATTCTGTTAGTAGGACAACTCTCATTTTGCCCAAAGCCAAAATGTGTTTTTTTCTGCTCTCTTTGGATTGTGTTATACTGTGCCTACCAGTATGGCATCTGTGTGCCATAAGCACCATGACTAGAGTCTGTCATTTGTAACGATAAGTGAAGCCGATGTTTTTCACCAATGTAAATAAGGGACCAAACACAATTACCAGCACAAGACCTTTTGACAGAGCAGTTGTTATTACACCCCATTCAAAGGAGTGATTACTGAAGTGTTGGAGTCCTTGTTTAACGTGGTTCATCTTTCATCATTAAGAAAAGTCTCTTATCTGTTGGCTGTTAATTCAGAGTGTTACAGTGCAAGAGCAGCTCTAGAGCAAAACTTCAGCCATAGAGGACCACGAATAATTGAGCTGACTCTTGCTGCTGAAGAGGTAGTGGTATTTTGCCCCTGGTTCAAGGGAAGAAAAACATGGAAACTGGAGAAAGTATAGAGAGTAGAAAACTCAGCTCATTTTAAAGAGGTGGGGCTTTACACCCTGTGTGTTTACATTGAATAGGTGATTAATATAAAGATCAAAGGGAAAGACTGTTTTCTCCCTTCTTTCCTCTCTCTCTTTTTTTTTTTTTTTTTTTTTTTTTTTGTTTTTTTTTTGTTTTTGTTTTTTAATTTTTATTTTTCCATCCTGAAAACATGCTTAGTGTTGAGAAGTAGCTGAGGAGTTCTTACTACAGTACTTTTTATGGAAACACTAGATTTTGTAAAAGATAAGGAATTTGGCAGGAGGACAATAGCTTTCTGGTAGTCCCACTGTTCATACTGTGCAAACACTTCCTGAAGATGGTCTGAGACATTCTTGTAATTTGATGTACACAATGAGCTAAGTGAATACCTTCCAACTGAAGAAGGTGAATGAAAAGGGCACAGATCTGTTTGATAATTATTAATTTGCTTAATGTCACTCTTGTGCCTTTAAGTTTGCTAATGGAGAATTTTTCAGTTACATTCAGATTGCTGCAAGAACTGGGCTCAGAGAAGATGTATTTGAATTGATGAACTGCTTAACTTGCACAGGGGGCCATCTTTTGCTGTTGTTTCTCTATATCATATGTTTTATATAGACTGAGCTGTAACTCACTTAAAAACTGTACTTGATCTGGGAGGCCTTTTTGTAGAGTTAGAACAAGCCTGAAGAATGCTATACAATGAGACTGATAAATAAATATGTTGATATAACTGAAGCCACAAGTATTGTAAATACTGGGAGTCTGAATGGGTGCCAGGCATTGGGCTGCACAGTCTCTCAAGGCCATATAGGTGTATTTAACTGGGGAGCACAGGGACTTGCTGACTATCTGTTGGTATAGCCAAGTGTACCTTTCAGGATGTGGGTACATTCCATGAGCTGCTCCTAGGCCAGTCCTACAGGAGCTGCTCATGGGAGGAGAGATTGAATGAGATGGCTATGCTGGGTGTCACCTGCTGGCTGGGCTCCCCTGGCTCTGACCAGGCACAAAATCATTGTTTTCTGACAGTTTAGGGACAAGGAGCCCAGAGGATGGAGAAAAGCACATGGTGGTCAGGTATCCACCATGGCAGAGCAGGTAATGGGCATTAGGGCATCTGAGACCAACCTCACTGAAAATTGAAATGCGAGGAGGGAGCCCTGCAGGTACGTAGGATCTGCATTGCAAGCAATGGCTGTGAGACCTATAAACAAAGTTCTGCTGTTGTCAAAGTGGGTTAAATTTTGGACTGAATGAATTGATGAACTCTCAGTGTTTTAAAGAGAAATTGTTGAAACCTTTGGGTAAAGTTTATGAGACCGGCTTGCCTTGCGTCTTCAACAGTGTAGCAGAGCTGAATTGTCTTCTTAGGGAATATCTGGTCTATACATTTTCTTTTCAAACTCTCTTCATTTGGCTTTTAGTTCTGTCTACTTGTTTATTGAATTTTGTTATTCTTTTAATCTAATAACTGGATTAGCAACATTGTCAAGCAAAAGTGATGGAGACAGAAAATGAGGTTGCTTAGGGTTATAAAATGACATAGAGAGGCAAATTTTGGATACTTACAAGGGCTTTGCTCTTGGCTTAAAAGGAAGCAGGATGGATTCCTGGGCACAGCATTTCAACTAAGCTAAACTGCTTGTGGTTCTTGATAAGCTGCTAAGGAAATGGTGTGACCTCTGCTTTTCCAGGCCTTCTCTGTACCCAGAGCTGACCCAGCAGCAGCTTTCTATATTCATAGATGCAAAAAAGTCTGCACATGGCACACGTACAGCTGAGAGGACTGTGGAGAAACTTGAGGGAGCCAAATCCTGAAGGAGAATGCTGCTTTTTCAGGAATCCTATCTCTGCTCCACCTGCGATGCCATGTTCTGTCAAAGCATAACAGCGGTGCAGGGTAGGTGGATTCAGTTTTCTGTGGAAATAGATAAATGGTGTACTTATTTGCTTATTTTTTCATTTCTAAGCAGGACACTGGCTGTGTGACTATGTGTTTGATGTATATAGACCTTTTATTTTCCCTTAGTGCAAATACACATTGGAAAATTAATAGAGAGTAAAGCAGCAGCTCCCAGAAAAAAAAATTAGAAGAAACAAAGGGCATCCTTAAAAGCAAAACATTAATGAAAATATTGTTTGAAATATGCATTAGATTGGTTTACATACTTATGTAATGTGAAAAACAAACATGAGTTTTGTGAATTCTTCTTTTGGGTCTATACTTTTGTTTGGTCTATTTTCCTCTTGACTTTGAAAATAAGAGGTATCTTCTTTCAAATGGGAGCCTCTAAACTGTTCTAGATTTGGAGGTACCCAAGTTTACTCCAGAAAGAGGAATTTCAGTTCACTTTTGCTTGTTCAAATTTCTGAATGCAGGATTCTCAGTCTTCTGCTTGACATTTCCACTTACAAGCAAGCCTTTGTGAAGTAGTCTTCTTTTTATGCCCAGCATTTGTGCTTAGGACTACATCCAGACCTATCACACATAGTTAAGACAATAATTTAATGAGCCAGACTTTCCCACCCAAAGCAGAAGGATACTATCATCAAATTTACTCTTTGTAGTATGCACATGACTTATTTTTAACATGAAAGTGCTCACTTACAAAAATCCTGTGTCTTATTCAGTAGTGATTTTGTTCCATTTTTCAGTGTAATTTTTCTCTTTCTTCCTTCTTTCCAAATCCTTTTCCTCCTTTTCTTTCTTTTCTTCGTTGCATACCCGTTTTATATTTTTTATGTATTTCCCTTCCCTCTGACATTTTTACCATTTTGAGGCATAAAATAGGGCCTCTCTTCTTCTGCAGCTGCGACCCCATCCCCTGCTGTACCAAATTGACACTTCTGCAAGCAGCAGCTCTACTCAGTCACTCGAAGGCTGCTGCTTTCACAAGTGTTGATTTAGTGCAGCAGGGGATGATGTGCCAGCTGTAAAACTCAAGCAAAAATAATAATAATAATAAAAATGCCTGTGAAAAGTCTTATAATGAGAGGGGGAAAATAAAAGGGTGTGTGGAGCAAATGTAGGAAGGGGCCAGGTGGAGAGAGGAAGAGGAGCAGTGGTCCCTGTGGGGTGGTGGGGTACTCGGCTTTCCAAGGAGCAGCAGGATGGGTGGGAGAGCAGACCATGAGCAAATCCTTCTTCTCTTCCCTACTCTCTTGCTTACAAGAAACTCCTGTGACTGACTGCAGATGTTTTGTGTTTCTGCCAAACTAGGGAGTTATTCTGGGATAAAATCCTGGTGGTGGGGGAGTGTAGGACTTAAAATATAACTAAGAGAATGAGGGGCACCTGTGCTGTAGAGTTACTTAATATCTGCAAATGCAACTTTTGGCTGACAAGCTATTTGATATTTTACATTCTTAAGTTATGTTTTATACCCATGGATGTACAGGATGATTTTTTTTTTAAATATACAAATAATGTGTTGTTATTTAAAGCCCATAAATGGAGAGTTCCTTCTAAATCATCCCTGATTTATCCTCAGTAATGTTTCTAGAGGAAATAGTTTACAATTTCTTGGTATCTGAGTGTTTAATAAGAGGTTGTATTTCTGCTGTAGTACTAATAGGATTCGTTAAACCTTCTGATGAGTTGATACTTTCTAATTTGGTCTCCAAGTGCTTCGAATAATGTCTGCTTATCCTTATTGATTTATTCTTGCTAAGTATCTCAGGTCTTTTCATGAGGGAGGCCCAGCCCTGTCTTTCCATTCACTCATGGGTTCTGTGGCAGGTGCCAGTAACGTCTGCCCAGGGACCATGCACATAGAGATGCCAGCATGGCTGTGGTGATGCTCTGATGTAGAACATCTGCACGTTACAAGGTCTGTGCCCTCCTCCACTGGCACTGCCAGGCAGCGTCGAGCTGCACTCCGATGGCTCTGCTGGATTGAGAGAAGCTCTTACCATACCTTTTATATCTCCTGCTATTAGAGCAGCCCTTCAACAGTCACCAATAAAAAGGAAAAGGAAAAAAAAAAAAAAAGAGGAACAGCCATTTTTGATCCAAAATAGAATGTTCTTGAAGTTTGGTTTTTGGCAAGAAAAAGTTGAAAGAAATTATTATAGATTATATTTACTGATCACTGTATTCTTTATTTTCATTCTTAGCCTCTCACTCAGCAATTAAATTATTTCCATGTTTCTAATGTTTAACTATTCATCAGTGATTTGGAGCAGTGAATGAAATATTGTATGTGCTAAATATTGATGTTCGTAGTGATATACATGTATGATAAGACAGAATGATTTCAAGATGGATATGTAGAACATAATTCAGAATATACTTCCCAAAATAAGTTAAGCATCCTTTCTTATTGTGCATAAGTCAATATGACAGACTGTAATATTCATTTACACTGTTCACAGTGCCAGGTGGATTAAACTAAACTGGAATTAGTGCAGGAAGATGTGTAGTTTTGACCAAGATAGTAGCTCTGAACTAACATAGCCTGTCCTTGTCAGTGGAGACTTGAAAGGTGCAAATACATATGTAACAAGTACTTTTGTTTGTTTAAATTTTCCAGGTTTGTATAGAGAGAGGGGAAATTTTCAAAGACTCTTGGGAAGCCTATTTCTTATAAGTTTATTTCAGACTTTCAGGTTTGGGTGCTCTTTAAATTAATGGGAAATAAGGACATACTTAAAATTAAGCATGTACTTGAAAACTGGTGGGTTGAGGTCATATTTCTCAGGTCTTGAGAAAAACTTCAGTTTTCTGTAAAGTATCTGCTTTTCAGCATTTAGGGAGAGGCTTTGTAATAGCCTTTTGCCAACGATCATCTTTGTAATCTTGTTGTTCATCATATTAATTTAAGAAGCTTCTTTCTGATAACCTTTGACTGTTCAAGATGTGTTCACAAAGCATCAAAGGCTGAAGAAACTTGGAGAAGACATAATAGATCATCCTGTCTGTTTTTTCCTGCTAGCATAGGATTATTTCATTGAGAACATTTTTTTAGTGTTATGTCAACTTTAGTTTTTAAAATCCCAAGTGAAAGCTTCCATATCTCTCCTTGGAAGACCATTTCACAGGCTAATACATCTCACTGTCAGGAAGATTTTCCTGATACTCTATTGAGCTTAAGCTTTTTCTTTCCATTATTTCTAGATACATCCTTTTCCCTTGATGGCTTTACACACTTCAAATATTTATAGATTATTATATTTTTCCCTTAAGAAGTTGTTCTTGAAACTTTCTTCAGCTTTTCAATATCTGTTTGGTTTTGAAAAACCCACCTAAGACCTTCTAGGCTGAGAACTACATTTATTAACAAACCATACTACAGTCATATGCTCACCACAGCATCTTCAGGTTCTTTTTCTCAGGGTCCAAAAACCATAGGAGATTCTAGCTAAGAGAAGTCTGATGAGTAGCCTGTTTTCATCAATGATTTGAGAAAGGTCACTTTGCTTTCTTTCTACTTGTCAATGCACAGCTCTTATGGCCATTGTGAATGAGGATCCCCAACTGCTACTTAATCCCTCACCTCCTGGTGCTCTGCTTCACAGAAAGCCTGCCTACTTCTTAGTCTTTGTATTTCTGCAGCTTGTACAAAAATCACTTCATTCTTGTGAGATGCAACTGCTGTGGTCAGGGCTCAGAATATTTCCTGGGAAACAGGAGACAAGAGAAGGAGGGTGATGCTCTGCTCAAGTCCAAGGTCTGATTTGGAAGTCCTAGGCTGAATTGTAACTCCTTGTTCAGGAGAAATTAAAATATGTCCATGCAGAGAAATGCAGAGAGCTGTAACAAATTTTCAAGTGGACCTACTAGTGTGAACGAGCCCTGTTGTTTGCATAGTTCAGGGTTGCATAAGAGGGTCCAGCTTGTGTCAGATCAGAGCACAGGCAAGTCAGTGAATTGCTGGCACTGAGAGACACGCTCTGCTTCTCTCCACATCCTTCCCCTTTCGCAGAAGGAAGCAGTTGCAGTCTCCTGCTGCATGCTGGTGGGTACTGGTTCTATATAGACCATCAACTGTAGGCAGCTGGAAAAATCCACTTTATTTTTAATGCAACTTATATTGTTATTATTCATTATGAGTATTACTTCTGGCTTGCAGAAAGGCAAAGAAACCAAAATGGCTTACATGGTATTTGACTGTCATTTTTAGTTTGGTTTTCTAAGGAAATGCTGTCTGTCAGCCTTCTCTAATTACTTTTGAACACAATGAACATTTTCACAGCTCAGTCTGGTGGTGGTAGAGATCCCATCCCACAGTGGCCTTGTGTCGTGGATTCAAAATCAATGAGGGTACTTTTGAGTGTCCTGGCTGGCAAACATTATATGCACCTGTGTGCGTCATGACTGGGTAGCACTGGAACAGCCCAGAAAGGTTTTGGGGAGACAGTGTGGAAAAGGAAGGCATAATAGGGAGTTTGGTCACTTGTGGGTGAGTCACAAGGTGGAAAGTATTGGTTTCTGCTCAAAGTACTTGAGCCTTTCCTGAGGATTTTTCAGACTGTTAGAAACTCAGTGCTCGTCTAATTGTTCTCCCAGAATCGATAGTTAAACTCACACTGATTTCTGCTGACTACACATGCTTAGGAATCCAGCAGTACCGCTGAACTTGAGTTCTCCGTGTTTCACAGAGGCTTACCTACCATAACTGTCTGACACCTTCTGAAATTTTGTGTTTCCCTGAGAAGGGTGCAGGGTGGAAACACCACGCTGGGTGCCCTTGCAGCCTTTGTAGGTGCTACTACCTATCAGGCTGCTGTTTTTCCATCAGTTTCACAGAGAAAGCCTGTGCCTGGTGTGCTTATTCCCAGGTCTGCACCTCAGAATGCCCACTGTCTGCTATCCTCTTCATTTTGAAAATTCCAAAACTTTTTTTCCTAGATCTTTTAGCTGACATTTGCCTAAGATTATTTGACTAAGAGAATTTTTATTTTGCTGCTTTTTGTGTCTAATTTTTAGATACTGCTGTGTATGTTTTCTGCTTTGCTTAAACTTGCAATATTTTCCACAGCCCTTGACAGTGAGATTCACTGTCTCACAGAGACATGTTAGTGACTTTATATCTGTTTTAGAAATACATTTGAAAGTAATCTCTTTAGAATGAAATATAAGAATAAAGAAAAATGCTTACTAGCAAGTTTCCCTTAACTTCTTTTCATTGAGAAATGGGATAAAAAGAGTAATGATATTGCACTTCTGCTGACTACTCTGCTTGACTGATTCACAGAGTATTTGCTCTTAACATGTTGTAGGAGTTTTTAAAAAAAAGTGTCAAACTTTTTTTTGGCACCCAGCTACAGTAGATCCTGTTAGAAGAAACATATGGCCTCACACTAACAGTGTTAAAGCACTGCTGAAGTATTGCATGCACGACATTGACAAATTTCCTCTAGGCTTTTTGTTTTCTGTGCTATTAAGCATTCAAAGTCCAGTATTTCATTACCACTGATGATACAGAGAGCCTTATTGACATTCTATCCATCTGTTCATAACATGCATTATTAAATGTGAAGCAACTAGTAGGTAGGAGTGCACTTGCCAGCTGTAGAATGAATTCTCAGCAGTTTGGTGCCCTCTATAAATTTTCTAGGATTCTGCCAGTTTCTCAACATAATTTGCAATGGGAATAATTTTTTTTAATGCTTCACATTGTACAGAGAGAAGTTGCTTCAAAAGAATTCTCTATTTTGTTATCCTTAATGTGAAATCTTTAGATATAGTTTCAAAAAGCCCAAGAGTCTTTTAACATACAAGGACTGTTGCTAATATCAGATCTCACTAACCACAGCTTCTTTTTTTTTTTTTTTTTTTTTTTTTTTTCCTTTTTCTTTTCCCTAGGAGCAAATCTGCTGCATTACCTATGAATAGGACAATGGGCCCCCAATGAGTCACCCTATTCATATATTTTTGGAACCCAGAGGGATTGGTTTGACTATTTACAGATTATAACAGTTGGTAGTTGAATGTTTTATTTTCATTCCCAGTTGGTACAATATGTTCACAGCTGATGCTAATGGCTTGCCCATTTGATATCACATATGGTCCACTATTTGGGTCTCCTAAAGCGTTCTTTTGTGGTCAGGCTGCTTTAAAACTTTCATATATCTAGGTTTGTTTTGTCTGCTGGAAAGGTGACTATGAAACTCTGAAATTTGGCAGCTTTAGAGTAAATCGGCAATTCTGTTGATAAAGTTTCAAAGAGTTTGGGTCTAAATGTCCAATAAAGAACGTTTTAATATAAAAGTGCCTTAGAACATCATGTGAAATTTTAAAAGAAATGTTCTTTCCTTGTCTTTGAAGCTGTGATTGACTTACCCTCCGATGTATTGGCACCATTAAGTGTCATCAGGATTACTTTTGCTAAGTGTTCAGTTGCATTGGAAAACAATTTATGCATAATTTGTATTGCTTAAATCAGTACTTGTATTTTTATTACTGTTCTGGTAATGTTGTCTGAGAAGAGAAGATCTGAAAAAGCAAGGAAATTTTTCCTTTGGTTTCTAGAATAAGACCATAAGAAAAATAAATGATAAAAATATGAGAACAAAAATTAAAATTACAAGCCTGTCTGAAGTTGCTCTCCTATGATATGGAAGTGTTTATACTGACTCTAAAGCATAACTGATAAAGCCAGAATCTCATAAAAAGATTATTTCCAAAACTATTGCATTACCCTCTGAGAGCTGAAATTCCCATTTATTCGTAGGAGTAGATCATAATAGCTCTAATTCCCTGAGAAGTGGGCATTGTATGATAATTAAGCAGGGTAGTACATTAACTGTCCTCCACTTCACCTCTAGATGTTTAACTCCTTATCTAGTCAACCAGCAAACAATAATGCTCACTTATTTGTGCCTTACTGTTCAAATAATTTTTTTAACTTGGCAATCTATTTGAAATAAAGCAGAATAAGCATATTCATGTGAAAAGGACATTGAAATCATGTTAAATTAACATATTAAATACCATTAGGTGGTAGGGTGTGGGTGTTATGGTTGTATTTTTCACCCATGCGACTTTAGCTGAATAACAGCAATGTGATTTTGCATGCAGGAATATTTCTCTAACGAGTGGGAGAGATGTGGCATTTCTTGCCACATGGCTACTGCTTTCTTGTGGCCTCTCTCCTAAGGGATGCTTGTTAGGAGAGCAGGTACGTGTGTGTTGGAAGTGGTGAGTGTATCTGGCTCCCGTCACTGGATTAAATGAGGCAACTGATGGTAGCACAGAGGCTTTGGCTTGTTTAGTTTAAGATGAAATTGTGCATGTTGCTGGTTTCTAGTCAGCCCCTGAAAGCAGATTGAAATGGAACTGAAGTAGGAGGCTTTTTCAAATGAATAAACTCGGTATGCAACCTGGAGCACTAGGGAAAAAACACAAAGTTTTTGGAAATGAAACTAATAAATAACATTCAGGGATAGAATCATTTCTGCTTCCTGCAGGATTTTTTTTTTCCTCATTTGTTAATAATTTATTATTATTATAATCATTACTGTTATTATATCACCCAAAACATGTGAGTTCTCCAGCAGAAGTGTCTTCCTGTGATATTTCCCTCTTCTCTAGGCCATGTAGCAGGGGTGAGTGGTAGTATTAGGCATTGCTCTACTATCAGGGGCTCCTTCCAAGCACGGCAGCTGCCTCAGCACTGATGCTTCTACAGGGAGCTCGTGCTTCTTGTGCCTGCTCAGCTGGTGGCTGTTACCCATACCTGGCCAATGCTGAAGCCAAAAGTCAGACCCTTCAAAGAGCCACCAAAACACTAACTTCACTCTCTGCCTGACAAATTCTTTCCTTCCCAAAGCAATGAGCTCTTTACAGCTATCCAGTAAATATACTTCTTGTTTTGACAGAGGAAGAACCCGAGTCTACTACTTGCTGAGTGGAAGACATGTGGAAATGGTTTGCTCAGGTGCCATAGGCACAGTGTAAAAGGTGTGGAGTGGGATGGACTTAATGAAGGCAGCCTCATCTAGAAAAACAGTTGATTAGAAAAATAACATCAAGTTGTAATTTTTCAGTTCCAAATGTATTTTAGGAAGTCCTCTCTCCTGAATGGGATTAAATTACATATAGTGTTAACGCAGAGTCTTCTGCAACAATGTAAATGAGTTGTTAACATGGCACTTCATTGCAATAATAATTCAGAGCTACTAGCAGGCTTGATGGGTCTGCAATAAATGTTTTATTATTTAGAAAAAATATACTCTACAAGTTGCAATGTGTCATGCTCATTCATGCTGTAAATCAACAAAGATCAGCAGACTGAATAGGGAAAATGAAAAGCTTATTTAGGAACTGACACAAGCTTTCAGATGAGCAGGGATGGCTGAAGTTAACTGCATTCATTTTTCTTTGCTTGTCACAGTTGCCACTTGAATTTCACTGCTAAAGATTGTGGGTAGTTTTGCTTTATGAAATTATATCTACAAAAACAGTATTTGCATTTATATAGGCTTAGTTATAATAAAGTTAAACCTAGCACACCCCCTTGCCTCCACAAACAAACAAACCAACCAGCCAACCAGAAACCTCAATGTGAAAATAATATTTATCCCTCAGTTTTCCTAGATCAGAGTAGGATTCAGCTAAATAATTCCCACTGGCTGCTTTAAAGGCCCAAAGCTGGTGACCAGGTGAAATGCAGGAGTGCAGATCCATGGCCACCCCTTCAACATCAGCTCTCCTGTAAGGTTACCTCTCTCCTCACAAGGATAAAACTAGAGTTTTCTTTAAAAATTATCTCAATGTGTGGTGAGTGAAGGCACAGATTGGGTGAAAGGGGTGGAAGGTTAGGAGTTAACATGGTGTGGTTATAAGCCACCTAAAATTGGTTCTATTACCATCCTTTTGTCTCCCCTAACACCTGAAGACTCTCTTGAAGTTTGCAGCATGAAAAATTAAGGTCCTGGATGCTGAAGACTGGCTTGTCCTGAAAACTGTGCATGTTAGAACATGGAGTAAAACCCCTTGCAAACTGTGTGTTGATGTCCTTACAGAGATGTGACTAGTTTGGCTGATCAGGTGGAACCAGGACAAGAAAGTAAGTGAGTTAAGATAATGCATGCCATGCCTATGTAGGCTTGAAAAGGACAAGGTTTTCTATGTCAGCTTCAGAAATTATTCCCTCTGATCCCCCTATGCCCTGGAGGCGTTATCTGAAGCTTTTGTCATCACAATTGTTTAAAAAAAGGCAAACATGAGTCAAAGACTGTAAAAAAGTCACTGAGATACTGCATAGTGGAAGGTTTTGAGTTTATTTCACTGAAAAAAAAAAAGTTTTGCTTCTTGCTCCAGCCATTTACATTCTTAGGAAAGTCCAATTAAGATGACTGAACTGTGTCATAAAATACAGAAGGAAAAGGACATTTAATTATAGCTGTGCTGCCAGGCACCAATAGAACAAAAGAAAAAATGTTCTCTTAAAACATGAAGTACTGCCTTATACATTTGCTGTAATAGAGACAACATATGATCTAAACACACACTTCTAAATAGTTCAAAAAACTGCACCTTCTGATTTCCATGAAGCTGTTTTTCCAATTATCAACACAGTTAAAGAAAACCTAATATCCTTTTAATATTGAGACCTTCAACTTTGGTCACAGGTTGAAGAAAAAGCATCATGCAATAAGACAAAAACGTTGCCTAAGAAAATGGATTTGTGACCCAGAAGAATGTATAATTGATGTGTGTGGTTGTCTGGATGATAGAATAACAATAGTAACCATTAGAGATGAGAGCTGGAACTAGTCAGGCAGTGAGGCAGGATGTATTTTATGGGTCATCTGGGCTCCATTCAGATCTACAGGTTGCTATTCCTTCTCCATACTTGAAAGCATTTAATGGATTATTACAAAAGGAAAAGGATGGTATGCAATAATGGTTTAAATTGAAGCTCTGTATATATATCACCACTGTGTGACTTCTAAATGAATGCTTCATTTTTAAAATTCTCCCATGACATACTTGAAAGTTTGCCAGAGCATCAACGAATTAAAACAATGAATTGACTAGCAGCAAGAGTAAAGGACACTGAATAGTACAGTAGAAACAGTTGTTCTCTTCCATGGTATAGACAATAATAGATAACAAAAATCCACCAAGAAAATGTGTTCCAAAGTTGCTGTCTATCCTCTTCAAGGCAGATAAGCTGGTTTTGTTCTGTGTTATTTCGTAATATTAAAATAAGAAAAAAATACAGAATTTTAGGAACTGTCAAACAATCAAAGCCAAAAGTGCATAATAGTGAAGTCAAATGCTGAATCTCTGCTTGCCTGGAAAATGGTTCTTTCATATCAAAATTGATACAAGTTAAAGGGTTGAGAATCTTTTGGGCTTTGTTTCACATGAACATAAAAGTTTTATTCCTGCTTTTAATGGGTAGTATTTTACAAATGTAATGGAACATAATTTTACCAGGTTTCCCTAAGGGAAAGTCGTGGCATGATTACATAGGCAGTCCCATCTCATTTAGTATAATGCTTACAATATACATGCAAATACACTTATGTAACTCAACTTAGAGGTAAATTGAATGGCATTCAGATAATCATAGAGCAGTGCAGTTGCCAAAGAAAGCTATGCAGGAGAAATATGCATTGAATGACTGGTCCTTTGCAGCCACACACCTGCCCTCAAGCAATGTTTTTCTGTGATGCAAAACAGATTCAAGTTGTGCCAGATAGAAGTACCTGCCACTTCAGGATGAACATCTTGGCTTGGCCCCACTGATAGCATATCCCAGCAAGCAGTGAGAGTGATGCATCAAGGAGATCTTTTGTGGCTTGCAGTGTCCCCAGCGGCAGGGACAGTTTGGGAAAGGAGTCATCCCCTTGTGGGTAGAGCTCTTGCGCTGTGCCTCAGGATAACTGGCTGCAGGGTATTGGGATGCAGAGAGGCTCTGTGGGCATGAAAGGAGGTTCAAGACAGATCAGATAGAGGCACAAAGTGACAGAGCTAGGAGTTTCAAGATGACAGGTTGCTCTCCAAACTCCTTGCACAGGGATTTTTTCAGCTAGGGATTAAATAAAACTTTAAGTAGTAAATAATAATAATTTAACACAATGCAATGCAAACTGTAATTTTAGCATACTGTGTATAAAAAGCAAGCAAAAATTTGTGTTATAAGCTCGTATGAAAGGTTTTATATTTGTGGGAGTTTGCAGGGGTCCTCTTTCTGGGGTGGTTTATGCAGAGGTCTGTAAGAAAAATGATCTGAATATCTTTTTTTTTGTACAGAATGATTGGACAATTTTAAAACATTTTACTAGCATATGCAAGACTAGCATGCTCTGTAGTTAATGAACAATATATAGTCTTTTGCTTCTTTGTGATTTTTTTTTTGTGTTTTTTTTTGTTTTGTTTTGTTTTGTTGTTTGTTTGTTTTGTTTGCTTGTTTTTTAAACTGAATGGATGCCAGACTGTATCCTTAGATCTGACTGTTGTTTAACCTGATGTAGATCACAACACCGGAGAAACTACCCCAAGTTTCGTTGGTGAAGCAGTGTAACATGAACCTAGTCTTGACACGGGCTATTTGGAGATACACAAAGGAGACAATTGTAACCTGCTTGGAGTCAAAGCAACAGCAGTTGTAGAGCTCTCCTGCAGGACCACTGGCAGTAGAGCTGCCGCTTCCACACCAGGCACTGAGCTGCTGCCATAGCTGGCATCTGGATTGCAGGTGTAAGGCCAGCAGTGGGTCTGGCAGCTACTGCCTGTTTGGGTAGGCAAATTCTTTCTCATTCTTTTTGGGGAAGGTCAAGGATTAACAAAGAAATAAAAAAATGAAGTACAGAAGCTCAACATCTGCCTGTGTTAGATTTCTCTCAAGTTTTCCCTCTTTCAATGTTAGTAGCTTGGATCCCTACAGAACAGCAATAGATAGGCTAGTGCAAAATCTCTATTACATGTATATGTCTATATCTGCTGTGGAGAAAACTGGATGAAGACAATATTTTAAGAATTTGTTGCTTTTTTATTGTATTGTAGATAGTGTTCTCTGTTCCCTGACATGTCTGAAACCAAACTACTTTTTAGTAATCAAAAATCTTTAACGTGTTCTTGCTTTATTTTCTTTGCATTTTTATTTGCTACTTCTCAATTAGCCACCAATACTCAGAAATGTGAATTCTATCAATTTCATTTTAGTCAACTGTAAAATTTATCATTCCGATAAACTAACACCAAAGTCAGTATCAGACTGAGGAACTGTTTGCTCTTCCTTGTTCATTAGTTAGCATTTAATCTGTGTGGGTGGGATTGATGAATTTCAGAGTGTGTATTATTTAACCTCCAAAAATGTATGTTCTTGTCATGACTTAACCACAGACAGCAAATAAGTATCACTCAGTACATGGTGGCATGGGAAGGAGAATCAGAAAAGAAAGCTGAACTCCATGGGTTGAGATAAGAAGAGATTAATAATTGAAGTAACACCACCCCCTCCCCCCACCCCATATTTAAAATAATTACAGTAATAGAAAAAAATATACTAGAAAGGGGACTAGAACCCAAGACATTCAAGTGATGCACAATACTGTTGTTCACCACTCACTGACTGATGTCTATTTCATCCTTGAGCTGTGATTGGAGGCTCCGAGCAAACTCCTCCCAGTTTATATACTGAGTATGACATTTTATTCAGTGGAATATTCCTCTGGCAACTTTGGGTCAGCTGTCCCAGCTGTGCTCCCTCCCAGCTTCTTCTACACCTGCTCACAGGCAGAGTGGGGGAAACTGAAAAATACTTGATTTTGAGTAAGCACTACTTATCAGCAACTAAAATAATAGTGTGTTACCAACATTATTCTCATACTAAATCCAAAAATCATCACTGTATTGTACTAGGAAGAAAATTAGCTCTATCCCAACTGAAATTAGGACACCTCTTCAGAGAGATGGGTGCTCCAGTGCTGTGCCTGTCCAGCTCAGGCAGGAGGATAACGATGCCTTCCATCTCAATTTTGTCCCATGAGACTGCCTAGTTTGACTGTCTTTTCATGTCTAAGGAGAAGTTTCCAGATGGGCTGTAACACTGAACTCAACTTTTGCTTCCTTGTTTACTTTTTAAGATTAGCAACAGCTTAGTATGAGCACTGAAGTCTGTGATCCTGTCAGGTGTTCCAAGTTCTGCACCTGCTACTGGCATTTTCTTTTGCAGGATAAAGGGATGGCTCTGGTTTTGCTATTTGTAAAACAACTGTAGCTGTTTTTTACAGGACATTTGTAAAGCAAGTAAACTGGTAATGTGGTTTAATGTCAGCTGGAAATAAACTAAAGGAGACTTTCAGCTATCCAAGGCTTGTCCCATTTATGGGAAAATTGAGATAAATGAAGGACACGTGTGAAGTAAATGCAACAAGCCTACAGTGCTTTAAGCTCCTCTGTGGATGATCTAATTCAAAAGGAAAATGGCTCTAGTTCATGGTAGCTTAATCCTCTTTACAGTAAAGTCAGACCACTTTACCTCTCAGTGAGAATATCCACACAGGGATTTAATGCATTTTGACTTACATGCATTATCATCATGGGTTTAGTTGGTTTATCCTAACTTCCCTGGATGATCTTTTGTAGAAAAACAATAGACATAGGTATCTGACACTGGCTTATCAAAGCATAGCGATGTAGTCATGTCCTTAAATCTGATATGGATTTTAGCATAACCATGATAAGTGAGAACTGCTTTGTTAAATTGTTCATATACGTTCTGATCCCACAGGATAACAAAGTTAATTCTTTATTTGTGACTGCACTGCCCAGAAATAATTGGAAAGCCTCGGAATAAATGCTTAGCATCCACTCACATGCTGGGCACCACAACACCACTGGCTCTTCAGATACAATTCCAAATTCTAAAATTTTGGAGCTGAGGCTCAACAAAAATAATTCCTGTGGTTACTCTTAGTTCAGCCTGTCCTCTGTGCCGTTTTGCAGGCCAAAGATAAAAGGATACTACTTTGGAGGAACTTTGCCTCATACAGTTATCAACAGAGTGCTGGAAACATCTCTTAATGTGTGTGGAAACCTTCAATCCTATACCTGATGGGAAGAAAGGGATGATGAAAAAAAAAGGTCTGACTAGACCTTTCTCCAGTCTGGCCTTGGAACAGCTTTCTTTGAGAGAATGACATTTTTCATGCCAGACAATTGGTAATGGACAACTGGACAAGATAGTGCTGGAGGCCTGGAATGCTGCATGTTGTCATCAGATCATAGATTATGAAAGTCTTCTGAACAGATTGCACCACAGGGGTGAACAGAACACACCAGGGGTATCCCATGGCAATGAGAGTCCTTGCTCCTGCTCAACTAATTCAGCTGGCCAAATAGACTAGAAGATGCCATCAGCATAATTGTAAGCCTTATGAGGAGCAGCTGAAGGAACTGGGATTGTTTGTTCTGGAGGAAAAGAGGCTGAGAGGAGACCTTATCACTCTCTACAACTACCTGAGAGGAGGCTGTAGTAAGGTGGGCATCGGCCTTTCCTCCTAGGCAACCAGCAACAAGACAAAAGGAAATGGCCACAAGCTCTGTCAGGTGAGATTCAGGCTGAACATCAGGAAGGATTTTGTCACTGAAAGAGTGGTTAAACACTGGAATGGGCTGCCCAGGGAGGTGATGAAGTCACCATCCCTGGAAGTGTCCAAGGAGTGACTGGATGTGCCACTTAGTCCTATGGTTTAATTGACAAGGTGGTGTTTGGTCTAAGATTGGACTCCATGATCTTGAGGTGTTTTCCAACCTTAATGTTTCTCTGATGCTTGCCTCCTGGATGGTAAGTACCAGCTGTCTCAAGACACCATTGATAGCTTTGTGAAGCTGCTGTGATCAGGAAGTCTCCCAGCCACTTCTTGGCCTTCCACAACAGCTCTTAGTGTGCAGTAAAAGGAAGCAGATTTATGCTTAGGTCGTGTTAGACTGGTGAGTGTTCATGGACTGTTTGTGCAGGATGCTCCAGAAAGGCTGAGTACAGTAGGCTTTTACTCTCCATGGCTAAAGAAATCCCTTACTAGAAAGCTGAGAAGGAGGAGGCTGATATTCAGAAAATAGTGGGTGCATGAGAATTGCTCAAGTGGCTGCTGTTTTCGTGGCCACTGTTACCAGCAGAGGGGAAGCGTGGACTGTGTAGGAAGCATGTCACTGCTGCTGCAGCACGTTGCCTTTCCTCTAAATTCCTGTTGTCGTCTCACAACAGGCGATGTAACAAGCACTAGGAGCAGAGTTCCCCAGTACACCACAAGAGGTGTAAGGAATTCTTTGCAGATTTTTTAAAACCTTCTTTTTTCTGCAGCCATTACATAGAAATATTATTGGTATTTGAGGGATTAAGCCTATGTTTGAAGAGTTCAGGCTTGCACTGTCTTGTTATTTTTTATTTTAGCAGTGTTTGTGTACCATGCCTTTGTGAGTTAATGCATAACAACTCAAGTCGACTAAAAGTCTATGGCATTAATGAAACTGTGAGCCACATAAAAGACTAAATTGCTTTTTCTCTTTCTGTAATTGCCACTACAATAAAAGCTACCTTTACTGTAAAATTTTTCAGAGTTAACCCCTGCAGAGCTCCCAGCTTGATGAAGGAGAAGTGTGATTAGAGGTGTGTAGAAGGGGGAGAACAGCTGACTAACAGTAACTAGGGGCGCTCAAAGGCTGTAGGCAACAGAGATGAAAACTTGTAACCATGCACCCCAGTTCCCAGATGAATTGCAATGTAATGAGCAAGGGTCAATTGCGGTCCCTCAGCAGAGCAGCTTTGGCAACCCTGCCCCGCTTACATTCTTTTCAGTAACCCTGCTGAATGTGGCAGGAGCAATGGGAAGGGGATAGAGTAGACAGTTGTGACTGCAAGCAAAAAAAATAAATAAAGGAATTGATTTTTTTGGTATTCTCTATGGCTACTGGTTTGAACAATAGTATAAATATTGTGGAATGAGAGGGCAGGTGGGTCAGTCCCCTTACACCTGTCTGTGGGCAGAAGTTTCAGCCAAAAGAGTAATGGAAGATTTCATGGATGTGCAGTATTTCTTATGGGGTAGTTATGTCTCCATCCTGGTAATTAAGGCATCTGTATATTAATTCTGAATATAAACAAATCTCCTTTTACAGAAACACCAGCAATGTGTGCTTAATATAATAATAAATAAGTAAGCATAATGATTCACTGTGTACTGAATGTAGGTAATGTAATACACTACTGAAAGTTTAAAAAGAGCACCCACCGAGGGTATACAGGCATTTGAATTGGTTTTACAAATCCGCTTTTATTTTTTAAATGGAATAAAAATGCTATATCCTTGTAATCTGAGGAACCGTCTTTGCTAAAGAGATCGAACATACTCTTGACAGTATTCACATGGTCAAACAATACAAATGCTAACAAGCACTGGTGATGAATGCTTGCTCTGTGTTAGGGTTCCTGTATGATTTGTCCTGTTTTGTTGCTTATTTTTTTCCTTTCTTTCTATTAGAACAGAATAATAATTTTGAATGTGCGGAAAATTGGAGATGAAAAAAATGTCTTAAATACCATTTTGTCTGGATAAAGGTTTGCAATGAGTAACCTGCTGTTTTAAAAAAAGCTTGCTAATTATCTGAATTTCACTGTGGTTTAATTAGCAGCATCTATGGTAGAATGTGGTAGGTGGTACTTATCACCTGCCAAGGAAAACATTGTCTTCAGAGGAGGGTAAGTTCTATCAACCAAGACACAGCCTGAATTTAGGTCTCCAATACCATTCCCTTTCAAGCCTTTTGATGGGCAAAGGTGATTGAGCCTTAAGTAATTAAGAGATTGGAGAACAGAGGTACTAGTGCCCTATTTCCAGCTGAGAGCCTGGGCAGGTCTGAGAGCCACCAATATCCTTGGTGCTTAGTGTGAAAGCAGATGGCTCTCACTGAGCATTGCAAACAGCAGCTCCTTACAGTTAAAGAAATGAAAACATGTAACAGTATCAGTTCAGGTGTATCAGACTACTAGTTTTCTGTTTGTGAACCAGATGCATGTTAGTAGAGCCAGAATATTTCTGTCAAAGTGTACTCTGTCTTGATGTTATGCTTTCTTTGTTGTCCTCGTTAGCTGTTTAAATAAATGGAGCCTGTAATTCTCCTTGAATGTGTCTGATAGCTAAGGAAGCAGAGTACAGGTAGTGGTCATTTGTTATGGACAGCTCTGCCCATAGCAGCTGCATGCATGGAAATGCTAGAATCGTCTTAATGAGGTGGCAGGTCTGACCTGGAAGTCACTAAGGTCAGCAAAAAGGTATTTAATGTTCACTGGATCAAACAGAACAAGGTTGAATCTTTACCTTAGGTTAGACTTGGTGAAGTTTCTGTAATCCAATATAATAATTTTCTTACCTGATGTAGGAGTTTCCAGCATTTTTATTCTTCCTCCAGAAGTGAAGATACAGAAAGCTGGTAGTCAGGATAGGTGTAGTCTGCTGAGATATGTAGCAGTTAGTATTTTAGCAATTATTTCACTTTCACAAAGGTGTTCTGGCCCTTTTTGGTTTAGAAATGGCAATGAGTGTATTTCTGCTTTGGAATGCAGGAGGGTAAAATTGGACATTCATGTTCTATAAGCAAGGTGATTTTGGACTTCTTTATCATGGTGTGTACAGTGATTTTGAGTGTATTGGGCAAAGCAGAAAAGCTAATCTGCAGGTCATAAGTAAATTATTTTTAATGGAGTCAACCCATAAGAGCTGAGCCAAGAAGAAAAAAGGCTTTCTACTAATTATTTTGATATTTTTGTGATAAGCATACAATTTGATCTGTGTAGTGGTACTGTGTAGTCTTTTTGTAGTCCAGTTTATTTTTGCACGGCATGGACACCCTGCACATAGGTACCAGTACTGTGGTGAGCTTTACCCAGTGCACTAAATGCACCTGTGGAAACAGTGTAAGTGAGTATCAATGAGTCCCATAAACTAAGATGAATTTCTTCAGGCATTCAAGGAGGCACAGAAATATCATTATCACAGGCTGAACATTTTTTTTTCCAGAAAAACTGTCTATTCTGACATTATGATTTTCAAAGCAGATTTAAAAAGAAGAGAAAGAGAAAACCTGCAAATGAAGATTTCCCATTTTAAAACATACTAAAGAGCAGAGACCCAACAGAAGGGGTTGGTTTATGTAATTTTGTTATTTTCATTCCCCTCCTGTTAGCTTTTCACTTGTAATTTCTGTCCAGCTATCTGTTTCTCTCATTGCTGTCCCATGGGAGTGAATGACTCCAACATGGCTCCATGTGCTGTAGCCACTTGCTGCTCCAGATATGCTAATGTCTAAGTGATCATATAATAACTTCAGCCCAGAGCATATATTTTTCAACATGCTTTTACTGCAGTTTGTGACCTCTGTTCAGACCTATAGAATGGCTTCTTTGCTTGTGTATTTTCCCCCCAACTCTAATAGTTGGTCTCATAAAAGATATTACTTCTTCCCATAAACCTTGACTCTCTTGTGTTCCTTGGGGGCAGCAAGCATGGAAACAACCTCCTCAAACCTGGAGTTTCCTTGTAGCAAAAACTTGTAGCCATTGAATTATAGATATTATAATTCACCTACTTCTCTGATGCCATTCCACCCAATTTCAATATACATTGGTCTTCAGAATGGAAGCAGAAGGATTCCCAAGACTTTCCAGCCCAATGCTGGTCTGAGTGACCCTCTCCTTCCTGTAGATCCAGGAGTTCCTGCAAAGGAGTACTTGAGAGCTTTGGCCATATTTTAGTGGGAAGCTATTGAGCTACACAAGAGTCTTGTTCAGAAACAGAGACTCCAACACCAGCTGGGGCAGGAATCCCATTGTGGCAGTGCCAGCAGGGTCCCAGAGAAGCCAAAGGCATACGGTGTGGATGGGGACAGCCCTTACCCTAGTGTGTCACCTGAAGGCAGATGGGAACAGAAAGGAATTTGAGAAGTGTGACTGTACCTTTTTATACATGTTATGGCACTTGGATATATTGCGGAGCACAGATCCGTGTTCATGGGCACGATTTGCTCATGGGAAGTTGACTGTGGGATCATTTGCCAAGCTCTTAGCCTTTGGGTGGAAATACTTGGGAGAGTAGGTTTCCCATTACATAAGTTAGACAGACTAGGTAGTCAGCCTTACCAGGTGAAAAATCCATAAGCTGTTTCTTAAACCAGACAATAAAATACGATGCAGCAGACCAAGAAGGGGCCTGACCCCATGCTAGGGCAACCTTCTGGGTCACTCAGAGCAGTCAGACTTTATCCTACTGAAAGTGGTGGTTTGGAATGTGCTTAATCCATCCATATTTTTTGAAAGTGACTTTATCAATTGGTTGCCTCTAACTTCTGACAAGAGATATTGATGTAAGAGATTGGTAAAGTTTATGACTCATGAAGGTATTTGCTTCACTCACTGGTAATTTCTAGTGCAAATGTGTAGTCAGCCTGCACTCAGCTGAGAAAGAAATGGCAGTGAACAAAGTAGACCAGATTAATTAAATTGGCTGTTCTTGTTAACTATTTCTGGTAATATAAAAGCTAGTAACATTGCATAAGATTAAAAGGTGGCAAGATAATGCATCATTATCTCTCATTGCCTCCATATGTTTTTATGGGACAGTCTAGATTCATATTCAGTTAATTCAAAACATAATTAAACATTTATGTAAATAAGTGTTGATTATATTCAGTAGCATTAAAACATGGTTATAACCACTCTTTAAGGAACTGGCCAGCCACACAACATTGTTTAGACTATTATTCTTTGTTAGATGGTTTTCTTTGCGAGTTTTCTAGCAATATCTTTGAAGTGTGTGGTGCTGTGTGATGTGAGGTGGTGAGCAGAGACCCCCCAGCAGTGCGGCAGAGTCCTCACTTGCCTGTGCAAGGGGCAGTCCAGACACCTAGTTCTACTGATGCTCTTTAACGTCTCTCATATTCATGTCATTCAGGAGTATGTCCCTAATTCCCCAAATTTGTTGATTCACACTTCTCACAGAAATGCTTCATGTCATTGAAGCTGATGAAAAAAGATGACCTCAGGCACCAGGGAAACCTTGTTCTCACTCCTAGGGGTAGTGAGGATGCTTAGCTTTCAGCTGGCACTGTGTGCCTTTGCTCATGCTGGCCTCACTTAACTGCAGGGTGAAACACAGCTATGGAGGGGCTGAATTTCACACCTAGTGATACCAGGGGAATAGAAGATAATGTAAAAAAATGTGTTATTGGTACAAGATGACTTCCTGCTTGAAGCTGGGTACTTTTGCTATCTCAGTCTCTTCTTATGGAGCCCTGAGCTATTTCATGTTTATGGGGTGCCTGTGGGCTACCAGTCCAGAGGTTGTGTCAGTATCAAAACTTTGCGTTTTCCAGACTTCTTCCTCCTTCCAGGGTTTGCATAGCAGCTTCCTGACCCACCGTCAGCACTGCTGGGGACATGAGGGTTGAGCAGGTCCAGTGCCAGGTCTGTGCACAGCTGGAAGGAGCAATCAGGCCCCTGCTCCAGCCCAGCTGAACTGGGGTGCAGGGACTTGCACCACGAGCTCCAGTTTTACTGGGCTGCTGGAGTTTCCATTTCTGCTCTGAGATGCAGCTTGCTCTCCTCCCTGAGCCCTGCCACCCTGCCACTGCCTGCTCAGGGGCTGCCACAAGGTCCTGATTCTGTCATTGCTTTATTGATGGCTTTGCCCCTTTGCAGGACGTGTTACAAAGTAATGCAGGATGTGACTAAAAGCTCAGAACTTAGTTGGGGGTTTGTTTGTTTGTTTGTTTTAAAGCTAAGTGTTTTGTCATTGCCCAGGTAGTGGCCAGTGTAGTACAGGCACTGCCACATGTGGGTATGTGCTTCTGGGGCATAAAACTTGTTTTCATCTGCTTGGGGTCTGGCCTGCTAACATGAAATACAAGAAACCTCTCCAGTGAAGAAAGACCTCATCATGACAGAGGCCCCAGGAGGGTGGAGCAGCCAAGAGAAGCCTTGCTGCGGGATCAGGTTGGTGTAAGAGCTGGTGGCTGGCAGGTGGTGGTCACTGGCAGGGACAGTCACAGGGCTTGGAGGGAGATCAGGTATGGAGCAGGAATGGCAGCCAGGATCAATACATCACGCGATTTAGTCAGCAGCACCGGCCAAGGGAAGCCAGTGTTTAAGTCATGATGGACGAACAGCAGGGCTGGAGACAAAGGGAGGAGTGGGAAGGCTGGTGCAGCGGTGAGTGGGAGGCAGCAGCAGAGAGCAGCATGGAGCTGCGCTGGCGTGGCCGTGTGCCTGATGCAGGGCCAGGCCTGCGGTGACAACACGATCGCAGCATGGCTTGCCTGTGCTGGGAGCCCTGGTGTGCGTATAGGCACGTTTCATCACTTGGCATCGTGTTAGTGAGGATCCTTGGTTAGACTTGGCGTGTGCAAGGTGGCATTGCGGTTCTGTGACGCGCGCGGTAGTTGCTGCGCTGTGAACTCACCATCCAGTGCGAGGGCAGTGGTACAGCTGCCTCGTGCCGCTTTGATGGCTGCGTTCATTTAGATGCATTGCACTGCTTATCTACTTTGTTGGGTTTTAACCTAACCAAAGAAAAGCCTTCAAGTGCTGCATACAAGGAATAAAATTTTAGTTGTTCTTTAGGGAGCAAAAGTGATCTCTTTTGGCATTGTGCTGTTATTGCAAATGTGTGTGTGTGATTTATCCTAATTAAAAAAAATATGACAGACATAAGCCAAAGAAATGTCTGTAAATGACACAATCTGGTCCTGTCTTTGTTTATCCCTGTCATAATGCATTGCTGGTCTCCTAAAAATATTAGCCTTTGTGACTTGCTATCAACCACTGACTCTTGCTTATGAAATAAAAATGTGTGCAATAGTAAAACAGAATGTAAGCATTTCAATGTGGGATCAGCAGTTCACTGGGTTATGCTCAATCCTTCTGTATTGCTTTTTAAAAAAAAAAAATCTATTTTCTGTCCGTTTGTTTAGTGGGCAGGACACGATTTTTCTAGCTTGTAATTGAAATACAGAAATCTGGAGTGGCATTCAGAATTTTCCCTTTCTTGGAGTGAATTAAATGGTTATCCATTACATAAGGCCGCCTCTATCAAATTAACACCAGTCATTTTCCTATGTGTGTTGAGTGAGTTTTCAGATGAAACCAGACCTCTGAAGGGATATACACTGCCGCATTAAAGAAAGATGCTGCGATATTCTGTACCAAAAAGGTTAAACTCATCGGATTCTATGTAAACACTCATTTTACCCCAGCTAACCTGTAAAGATTTCATTTTACTTCATTTATCTTCTCCCTTCCCCTATGCTAAACCATCCCCAGCTTCGATGAAAGAATCATGTCTCCATTCATTTCCTATCTTGCTGAATTGCCTTCACATTTCCTATCATCTGCACATAATCCTATTCTCTCCATTATTGTCTTAATACCAAGTACAGCACAAGATAATGGATAGGCACTGTAATAACAGTGTGGCCTGTAGGAGCCCCTCGAGGGAAATATCTTTGACGCTAGTAGAATATTAATGCATCCCAGGTCCCTGATCTTCCTCTTTCACTTCATCTCCTGTTTTCTAAACTACATAATGACTTTCATATACATGACAAAAGCATTAGAACAGAAAAAGACTCATTGATGAGCAGCAGGGCTGTGTGATATTAAGAAGCACTATTCTCAGTTCTTTGTACAGTTTTTGACCACCATCAGAGACAGTGTATGCAGGTAATTTCTGATTTGAATAGATACAGGCATAAAGAAGCATTATTGTACTCTGTTAATCCAAATGCCCATCACAGGCACTGCGTGAAAATGAATTAAAATGTAATTCTTCAATAATGCATCTGTCTACAGGATGATTTTCAGCAGATTAAAAACAAACAACTTGATATCACTTAGAAAGGATAGTGGATTGGTTTTGAGAAGCTTAATCATCAGCAGATTATGAATGGAACAGTAAATCAAAGCAGGGTATGTTAAACAATGTAGATTGTGTTGTAGCGGCAATTTACTGTACATAATTTTTTAATAAAAGGGAAAAATTGATTTTTGTGAGCATAAACATTGAATCCTGTGAGAATTTAGCTGCTGTTATTGAAAATGGGGAATGTAAAAAATGCTATTCTTGTCATGTAGAAGCAATAACCTTTCATTCCTCTTACAAGAAACAGAAGTTCGCTCCCTTTAGGGCTGCCTTTAAGCACAACTCCTTTTCCCATTTTTCTTTCCTTTTGTGTCAAACTCTATATTTTGCTATCATATTTTTCTAATCTATTCCTGATTCACATCCCCCACCCCCACCAACCAAGCCGTGCACCCCAATGAAGTGGGGAACCCCTAAATGTTCCTTTTGCCCTGGAAGGAGCTCAACAAACTCTCACTGGGAGCTTTTGCTTTTAGATGGGGATCTGCCTACAGATGGCCTCTGCTGCTTGTCCTTAAGGTCTGGCTTTCACGGCTCCTGGTGTTGGGTTTCAGGTAAAACCTCAGGTTGGGTGCTCTGCAGCAGCCCCATCTCCCCCTGGTTGCTGCCAGCTGCTGTAGGAGCAAAGTAGCTACTGACCATCAATCATTACAGACAATATCTGAGGAGGAAGGGAGAAATTATTTCAAATCAAGAGAACTAAGTTAGGAACAGGAGCTAAGCAGCAGTCTGGTACTGGCAGCATGCTGGAGAGGAAAAAGATTAAAGTCTGGAACAATCAAGGATGAGGGCTAATGTATAGAAATCCTGATGGAATATGGTTTTGAGGTTAAAAAAAATTGAAAAGTACTTGAAAATTAGTTACATATTAAATCAAAGATTAAGAAAAATCACTCAAAATGCACAGATATCTTGTATTTTAAGAGGGTGACTATTTTCCCTTGTTTCGTGCTAAGTAAATGCTAAGAAGCATCTTCTGACTTCAGTGCTCAATTCTGACCCAGGCTTGCGAGGTGCTCTGGGGAGTCTGAGGAAATGTCAGGGTGAGTGACTGAAGCTATACTAAAAGAAATCTGTCCCAAGAGATAAAGAGGAGACAGTCTGTCTATTCCTGGGCCCACTGTTGTTTTATACTCTAATTTTATTTTCAGATAATTCATTTGATTGATTTCACTGCTTTTAATGTTTTTCTTATGTTTTGAACTCATCTGGTACTGTGAAATAGTCTAATATTGAATTATGTTGCTTCTGCATTTTAAACTGTGCTTGTCAGGGTAGAAAAATACATGTAGATCTAAAAGACATTCCACTGTACATCAGAAACCTGAAGTTGTCCCTTTGAAACCTGGTAAAAACTATGTTAGCAAGTTCTGTTGCTATCATTATAAATGCAATGCTTTTTCTTTCGCATGTGTTTACTTGCCAAGAGAAAAAATGACATCCTGTGTGACACTGGTAGTGTGGTATCCCAGTTTATCAGACTATAAACAAGAAGAGGTGCGAAAGAACTCAGTTAATTTCTGTTAGTATTTGCTTAAAAATTTTTATGGTCTAAATTCAGGTCTGGATTCAAAATATTAAGGTTTTTTTTTTTCCCCCCACTTGGTCTTCAGAAATGAATCTGGTGTGTGACTTTTGTTACTCTTCCATAGCCGTCCTAAAATGAGGAGAGAAAGTACTGTAAGATCATACTCTAAAAACAATACCTCTGAAAGTCTTCTGCAGCCAAGAGTATGTCTTCTGCATGTCAGGAGCATTTGAGGAGCTGCAGCCTTGGGCAGCCATTGTCCTGATGCTCTGGGAAGGTCCTTGTGAGCCTGATAAACCAAAGTGCTCTTTATGTGCAGAGACCCTTTACAGCTTTCCTTGTATTTGTTGCCTTCACTGTGTCTGTGGCTCTGCTTTGATGTTTGATGTAATATAGTAAGGTAGAAGTTACTACTAACATGATGTATACAGGAAAATCAATGACCCCTAGTAAAGAATGGAGACCCAGTGTTGTTGGTTTTGCATGAGCTTAGAGCAGGAGACAAGCAGCTTTCCTTCCACAGAGACAAAAGAAAAACAGGCCTTAGAAAAAGGAAGTAATGGTTTTGGTTTGGCTTCTTTGTCTCCCTTGATCCTGGAAACCCAAGGACATCATGTTCCCAGTCCTCAAAAGAGCTGTATCTTGTACTTTGGATCAACTTTAGTAAATGAAAAAAGACTTTGAAAGTATTGCTGTATTTGTTTTCAGCCTTGGTTGTAGATGAACCCAGGCCAGGCAGGCCAGGAGTCTGAAGCAGTCAAAATTTTGTCTAGGTCATGCGAGCTGTTTTGGAACAGAGAGTAGGTCTTCCCAAGGACTCTAAGATGACTGGTCATGACTTGGGAGATTGTTGAATTCTATTTAAAGAAAACTGCATGTTATCTTCCATGTGTACCCTTCAGAAACCCCCTATTTGCTTGGCTCTTGTTTGTTGTTTCTGACTTACTAAATGCTGCTAATTATACCTAGGTTTTCCCTCTTATTTATAATCACCTTCAGGTCTTTTACCAGTGAAAAAGTGCTGTCTTTGTAGGGTTGAAGTACAACTTCTATGTCGTTTATATACAGTTTTCTTTTTCTTTCCACAACCTCTGGCATACAGCAAATTATCTTTTAAATTAACTTATAAGAATTAAGCTCAATTTTATCTTCCAAAAACAGTTTTATACAAAAAGAACTCTGCTTATGACNAAAAAAGTGAATTATAGAAGTTGAACTTTGCCGTTTAATTTAACTATCATACCCTGGTTTACAGCTTGTTATGCCTCTTCTTTTAAAATGTATATACCAGCAAGAAATCTAAATAAATTATCATAAGCAGTTTTCTCTATTCTCTATATCTGTATTTCTACTCTTAAGAAAAAAATGCCCTCCATTAAGTGTCTTTGATACTATCGTTTTTCATATTTGGAGAGGTACTGTATGTGCTCTGTGGGAAATACACTTGAAAGGATTTTATTTGTGATAGCAGTCCTTGTTGTTTCTAATCTTAATCCAGGCATCACTAATTTTGTGTTTGCAAGTAAACAAGATAATGAATGAGAATCCTCCTAGCATTGTAATTGATGTTGCTCTTTTGTATTCCGGGACTCAAATCTGTGTGCAATTGTCAGTGCCCTATAGAAATGTTAATTATCTTGAATAATCCTGTTTCCTTGATCAGGCTGGAGCAATCCTAATCAGTGACAAGGTATCACCCAAGAAAGTTAGAAATATGGCATTAAAACGATGGAAAAAACCAGAGCTGTATAGTTGCAGCCAGCATAGGGAATGCTATGGGACTGAAGAAAAACTAAGCATAGGCTGAAAAAAGTGGCATGGAATTTGTCTGGTAGAAATGGAGGAGATTACACAAAAGAAGCAGCTGCAAGACGGAGAGCTGGGGCCAGGGAATAACATCTCCTTCCCACCCTGGGACTTGAAGGAGTCATTGTCTGTTCCTCCACATGTGCACAGGCATTTTGTGATGGTGCAGAAAGGAGAAAATACGGCTGTGCTTTTGGCATGATTGCTCTTTGAGCACTGTGTATGTTTCTCAGTACTGTGGTAACTGGTAGGTAGTGGTGTGCAGATGAGGAGGGTGCAGCAAGCAGGGATTGGAGGGGTGAGGTGCTACACTGGCTTGGGTGGTGCTGTTCAGAAAACTGCATTTTTACCAGGTGCATTTGGCTTATTCCTGTTGTTTTCAGTAGAAAGAGAAGGTGCTGTAGTACCTCCCACAGCATTTGTAAATAACAGTCATACTTCTTTTAGAGATGGCAACTGCAAGGATAGGGTGGCTGCAGTGCACCTGAGTTGGTATATTCAGTTTATCTGGAAAATGTTGATGCACCAGGCTGTGCTACATGTAGGACATGTGAACATGTGTTGATGAGTAGGATATGCAGTCAAATATGGTGTAGGCTCCTAATCAAAATGTCAGTTCACAGTCAAATTGCAAATTTAGAAGTCAATGTGCAAAAATTAACCATGTCATAGCAGTAAAAAAGAGCAGTCTGGATAATTATACTCATGTTTGCAGAGGGATAGGGGGACTAGGCAATGTCTTACCTCAATTACAGAGTCCTCTGAGCTTTCTCCATGTGAAGGGGCATTCAGTGAATTTGGGGAATAATAAAATCTTAATGTTATAATCCTCTGAAACCATACAGAACAAGATGCTTGCTTGAAGTTTGAATCAACATTTGTGAAACTTTAAATCAATGTATTCATGGTAATATGAACAGCAAACCTTATGCTGTGCTGAGAAAAGAAATATTACTGCTCTAGAGCACAAAATGACTCTAGTTTGTGACTACTTGTTTATGTAACATTTTCGCTAGTTGATTCATTACTAGAATGCTTTGCTCATGTGATATTTAAATTTGAACTGCAAAGTCATAGAGTTTTGTAGGAAGACCTTATGTAATTAAATTTAGAAAGCTGTTGAATAATTTGTAAAGATTAACTGTTACTTTGTGGTTACTATTTTTGCTTCATTTTTATTTGTTGAGCCTAGGTTTCAGAGTTTTGTTTCTTTGGGATTTCTGTGCTATTTTTCTTAATTTGGTTATCATTACTATGTCCTGTAGGGCACAGATTACATATTAGTTTACAACATTTTTACTGTGGTGTCATCTTCTTGATCAGTCATTTTACTTTCTGGAGTCAGTGTCTTGGATAGCAAAGTGCAGGCAGAGCTGTTTCTAGTGAATTCAAGTAAACTGAAACTCTGCTCTGTAGCAGCGCTGGGCACATTTCTAGGACTTCAGCAGGTACCTGCCATTATTAGGTGCTCTACTTCAGTGCACTCATTTCTCATGTTGCTTTATCAGCATCTTGTTTCCTCAGAAATGCAGGACAACTGCAAGCAGTCCCTCAGACACTGACGAAGGAACATTAGTTATGGTGGTGCCTTCTAATTTTACAACTGGAATACTTCAGTTTTCTCCTTAATGGAATTCTAGACTCTACTATGTGAGGATTGAAGTGAATTAAAAAAAACTCTGAATGAAATCTTTTATGGACACCAAATTTTGCAGTCACATTAAATGTGTTCTCAAATCACTCCCCTGACTCCCTCCTGATATTTTTTTCAGAACATGATTGATCTCATTAAAAGATGTTAACACCTTTTTAATCCCATCATCAAATTAATCCTGTTGATAATAGTATCCTTGTAATGAAATACAGAAAAAAATAAAACTGTAATTTTGCTTTTTCAGATTTTCAGTGCAGCTAAACTGACATGCTGAATTGTACCAGCCCTCATGCTGTCAAGACATGCCCTGAAAAAGCTCTTAGCCCTGATTATCCATTGGAACAATGGCTGTGTCTCTAATTTTAGACAGCTGCAAGCAGGGTGACTCTCTGTGAAGAAGCAGGACATTTTGTGCTGCATTCCCTTCTCAGGAACATGAACTCTTCTCCGCCTGCTTAAAGCCCTGCTGTTTACAAGCCTGAGATCTTCTTGTAAACATGTGCTTCAGCACCGTGAATGGCTTCAGCCTGTAGCACTGTCCTATTCACAAACACCAGTACTATATCCTCGCCTCTCTCAGCACTCAGTGCCCTGCTGTTCGCACCTCTTAAATTCTTTCGTGTAAAAGCTGTGGTGTCTGACTGCAAGTCGTGTATTGCTGCCCTCTCCAAGAGAATGCTTCATGCTAGCATATACGTTTTTCCTTGATAACATTTTCTCTTCTCAGAAATTTAGAATATAAATGTTCACTTAGAGCACATCTCCTAAATCAATGATGTATTGTCAATGGGAGTTTTCATAAAAATACCATTGTCAGGCAAGATTTTGTACAGCAGCTACTAACTAGATGGCAAAGAATTGAAATTGTGATTAATTTGTTATCTACATATCCCTTATGACTGAATTGCACACCTGTAACTGAGGACACTTCTTGTAACACTGCTTTTAAGTGGGAAAGTTACTGAACATAGCAAAAAAAAGAAAAAAAATCCCAAAGTACCTTAATCATAAAGAAGCTGAGTATAAATTTGGAAGATAGGATATTTAAAATGCCTAGTTAAAAAAAAAAAGAAAAATCCTGTGTTGAAGTTTCAAAACCCAAACGTGAGAATTGTGTGTAGAGATATATCATTCTGAGAGGTAAATTCTGCATGAAAATTATTGTCATCATTTTCTATTCATTTCCATGACCTTGATTTTAAAATCAGCTCTTGTAAAATCTATACATTTCTAGCTGTATCTGCAGTATGCTACTATGTGTAGTGTTGCATCATACCAGGCCAGGCTATGCTCTACTCTCTTCCAGGTGGAAGATGGGCCATTCCTAGCACTGTTTTTAATTGCTCTGTCCAGCTAATGGAAGTGATAACTGAGAGTAGATGTTGTTGGTGTGTCTTAGTGACCCACTCATTGTCTTTTGTTGTGGTTCTTTAATTTCTAGAGCATATTTTGGGCATTGCTGTTATGCAACCATCTGGTAGCTCTGGAATTTATGGAATCTGCCGGAGGGACATGTGCTGACATTCAAAAAGAGAATAAAAGACCGGTAACCAAAATATTCTCGCTTTTGTTTAATACTTAATAGTTGGCTTGTACTTGTCACACAAGAAAGTTCTTTAGAAGTAAAAATCAAACTCAAAAGATGTCAAAAAATCTTCTGTACTTCATCAAGCTGTGCTCCAACTGCTGGTTGACCTGCTTTCAAATGGATGTTCCTACCATCAAACAGACACACAGCAATCTTTGTATGCAGTAAAACCTCTGTGCTACAAATTGGTCGTGCAAACCCTTGAACTGCATAAGCGAAGCTATATGCATTATCTACTTGCCTTTCTATATGAAGGTTTTAAACACATCCCATTAGGGTTTCCATCGGATGGAGCCCTACAGTCGGTGCTTCCAGCCTGTGTGTAGGGTGTGGCACTTCCCCACAGGCAGCTGCCACACTGTTGACTGCTCCCTCCCTGTTGACAGCAACCCCCGGTTAACCACAAAAGATTTGCCTTTAGTATTTGATCAGCAAGCAGTGAGTCTTGTTTTACCGTGCAGAAAGCACTAAAGGAAGCTGTTTTGCCTAATTGGCCATATGCATTTACTTTGATAACTTTCTTCTTCTCTTT
Organism: Scytalopus superciliaris; assembly: GCA_013400415.1. Taxonomy (NCBI): domain Eukaryota; kingdom Metazoa; phylum Chordata; class Aves; order Passeriformes; family Rhinocryptidae; genus Scytalopus; species Scytalopus superciliaris. The sequence continues at coordinate 466,316 of VXBX01007619.1, read as the reverse complement.
AGCAATGTGGTGAGCAAAGTCTTCCTCATAGAAGGCCTCTAAAACCAAACCCTCTGCCACTGACATCAAAATGAATTTGTCTGAGTTCTCTAATGGAAGCATGAGGAGAGCCTTCCCCACAGTAATCTCTTCTTTCACTGTCTCTTACAGATACTAAAGAGCTGTGAAATCTTTCAGTAATGAATTATTTTGTGGGTGCAATTTGGTTACTTGTGTTTTTATAAAATTCCTAGAACACAAGTTCTGAACTTTTAAAAGCTAACAGAAAATGTGTATCAAACTGTCATGTGTTAGATGGAGGTACTATTCACAAATGTTTTGTGGTAACCTGCATGCATAAGTGTACTGCAAAAGCTACGGTGATAATGCTACTGAGGATTTAATATCAACTCTTAATCATGGGGGAAAAAAATCTTAAGATCTTGTTGTTAATTCTTTCTGTAGTGGTTTTTGCCAATAGGAAGACATTTGGCTAAAATAAGATACAGTCGAAAGGGTATTTGTGAGGCAGCAGGACAACGGAATCTGTTGAGCCATTTCCCTTTCAGAAAGGATACAACACATCTGGGTAAGCAATAGATTGTGTGTGATGTGACCATGTTGATTTGTGGCTCAGTGCTGAAAAATTCATTGCTTTCTGCTAAAAACAGCAATCAACAAATTGCTGGTGGGTGCATGGTTGAGGTGCCTTTTCTCGCCCTGTTCCCTCTGCTTACAGCAGAGCACAATGCACTGAAGCTGCACTTGCAGCATCAGTGGAGGGAATGCAGTGGTTTGGATGGTCTGATGCAAGATACTATTTCTGATGCTTCTGTGGCAGGGGCACCCAATGGCTGAAACGCTGCACCTTTTGAGATGCTGCACTCAGACTGTAGGAAAACAAGCTGGAGGTTGCCCAAAAGGAAATACCCTTAACAAAGTCTTCATGCAGTACAATGAGGCTGTCAGTGCAGCACATTCAGGACGTGCAACACAGGATATTACTGATACAGAGTTGCACAGAGAGTGTAAACCATTGGGTGGTGAGGTAACTTGTTTGCTGATGATGCTGCTGTCATTTCAGGACGTTGTTCAGGACATAGAAAATATTATTCAAAAAGCGGTAAAATTAAACACCATGCAAGTGAATTGTAATGTGTTGAGGTGAAAATGTGATAAATTACTCTTAGCCAGTACTCTGTGACATCTCAATTCATGGAGAAAATTATAATCTTCTGATAAAATAATATGAAAAATAAGGAAACAGAAGTCTCTCTTTCATCTGTTTCCATCTCTCCAGTTCACAGAAGTGTATGCTGGTACAGGAGCAAGAGGCAGATGGTAGAGGGGGATTGAGGTGCGAAGGATTGTGATTGTACTCAGAATAAGGGATATGATCAAGTAACATAATCAAAGTTAAAGAAGAAAGAGTATTTTATATAAGCCTAAAGGGGAAGAACTTAGTATGTTGCAAAACAAGAGAAGAATAAATAGTTGTAAGTCTATAGTATTCCTCCTGGAAATATACATACAATATAAATATAAAATAAATAAAATGCATTAGTTTTTCCAGTGGGGCTGTAGCAAATTTTTTGTTAAGGGATGAGCTGACAGAATAATAATAAAGAACATTGGTATAAATTCACCTAACACAAAGAGGATTTTGTTTTTTAAAGAGGAATTTTACTAGCATGACATTACTAAGGAAATTTTGAGTAGAACTGTTGTTTCTAGAGCAAGCTGTGCAGGTTAAAATGAGTGTGTTGAAGGCAGAATAGTAATCACAGTGTAGTGGTCAGATGTGAACTACCACCAATGTTCAAGTTAAGTGCTAGCAGGGTAAGTAAAGAAGCATTAAGTTTCATCTTACTTATTTCCAGACTTTCAAAGGAAGGTGGAAAAACAGGAGGAGAAAGCAGTACTGCACAAAACAGCAGAAGAAATAACTTGATGAAAATGATACCAAGAGATCTGTAGAACTGGAAAGACCTAAAGGTCCTATTCCTAATCAATAATACGATCAAGATAAAAACAATGCAAAAGACGGGAATTTTTCACCATCTGAGAGAATGAGGGCCTGAGGCAAATGCAGAAAAAGTTTAGTATACATATTAAGCCAAGTTCTCAACAGGATAATTTGCTCATGAAATTGTGTCTGTGATGTGCAATGTTCTGGTAAAATGCAAAATTCACTCTTGAACGTGTTTCAAAAAAAGATCATGTCACAGCAATAACACCGGGAGTCTCCATCATCCTGTGCTCAAACTCTGCTCTAGCCTGAATATGCAGGATAATGTTTCTCCTTATGGAATGGGCAGGGAAGCTTATCCCTTTCCAGCAAAGACCAGGATCATTTTTGGGAGATGCAGTTGAATATGATATATTAGATAAACAGCTGAAGTTTGGAATAATGTGTTCTTGATACAAAGTTTGGGATCACTCCTCCTGCAGTGATGAGCTTTGTGAAGAGCGTGATGCACCTGGTGGAAGCTGCAAGACTCCTACTGAAATACTCCGGAAAGCCACGGTGTTGTGTTAGACAAACAGGTTAAGTGTAAGGCTTAAAAGATAGGCAAAATGAAAGAGAAAAATGTTAGTTTCAGAGTTTTCAACGAAAGGCTTTCCTGGGCTCAGATCATTCAACTTGTTTCCTCCATACAAATAAGTGTGGATGGTGTGCAGAATGAAAGAGATATCTAAGAATAATGAAAATAGTATTTTTAGCTAATACTAGCAGATATTAGCCCACATCACATGACTTTCTGTAGCATGATGTAGTGCTCTGTGTTTAGGGTCAAGGAATAACGACCTGTCCTGGAGGAATTGCTCTTTTTTCCACAATGAAGACAGTGAAGAATTAGGAAAAGTATTGAGGACTATTGGTAGAGTAATTTTCTGTTCCTCTGTTATATATTACCTGTTGGGAATGGAAATCCCCATGCTGCACTTCTGTGGTGGTATGTGCAGGAGAGCAGGCAGGTGTGAGGGGGGTGTCTGCTGTGCAGTAGCCTTTCATCCCATAGAGTGTCAGTCTCTACAGTGGCTTTACAGGAGCTCTGCTGTATGTTGCAG
>VXBX01007619.1:439874-463152 GCA_013400415.1 Scytalopus superciliaris | reverse complement strand
GGGGGGGGGGCTGGAAATAGGGAAAAACGAAGTTTGGTTTATAAAGCATGTTTGTCCCTTGAGTGAGGACCATCAGTGACTGTAGCAGCCTTTCGCTGAAGGGCTGTACATCTTCAAGTGCATGTTAAACTTAAGGGAAGGCTCCAATAACCTAAACTGCCGCTCTCCCTGTATGTATTTCTGTGAGCCTTGGCTTGTGCCACAGGTTCAGGTGGTGCTGTTTCTTGTTTACACAACCACTGATTTTTTGAAGCATCTGCCTTTTGCTTGCACCATGATTAAATTGTACAGGAAGAACATGTGTTTCTCAAATCTCCCTGCAGCTCTTTGGATATGACTGTTTTAAGTTTGACAAGGGGAGGCAAGGGTGCACATGAAAGTGTGCAGTTCTGAGTTTGTTCTTTTTGGTGCTTTCATATTGCAAAGATCAATAGTTTACCTCCTGTCAGGTGAAACCAGGAGATTAGTTGCATTAATTTTTGAATGCTTTTATAGTGTGTGTAAATTGATCTTACCTTGCTGAAGTCATGTTTGCAGCCCTGCCACACTTTGGTGGCAGGGGATCTACACTGAGCTGTGCTGGTTGAAGTTACAGCTTAAAAAGCACTGTATGTGAATAAACATAGCTGTTATAACAGGAGGCATGGAATCATCAACAAACCAATTTGATGGGGCTGGGCACTATTTTGGTTTAGGCTGTTTATTGGATTTTTCACCCAAGGTAATGTTTTGTTATTTTTTGTTGTTCTCTTCTCAAATTCTGCTCTTGGTTTAGTTCATCATCTATACAACACAACACAGAGCTTTAGGATGATTTTCAGTGCTCTCAAAACAGCCAGTCAGCCCTTACCCAGCTTTGCATGATTGCCAGTGCTTCCTGTCTGTATATGACAGGGGTGCCAAAATGCCATATTAATTTTCAGGTTGGGGCAGGAATATATTTTCGTCTGAATGCAGAGCAAGTGGTGCCGGTCATCCTGGGCATCTTGGTGCAGTGGCACCATGGTGGCCAAGGTACTGTGTGTATCTGACCCAGTGAGCACTCAGTGTGTCTCAGTCTCCTCCTACCTTGCTGCCCAGGGCAGGGAAATGCTCTCAAGTGTCTGTGACTCCTCCCAGCTGGCTGTCTGGCTCTCTGCATGTAGGTTTGGGTTCATCCAGTGGCCTGCCAGCACTGAGGAGTAGTCACCGTAAGAGGGAAGTGATGCCTGCCTAGCAGTAACTTTGTGTGGAGCAGAGGTTCCTCACATAAGCATTTTTGTTCCATTATCCCTCTGCAAATATGATGCCTGGTAGATACTACAGTGCCACCTAAAATGTTGCTTACTTACATTTCTCTGAAAAAATGCTGGTGATAATCACCTACCAGCAGGCTGCAGTTCCCTCTGTGTTGAGAGGCAGCAATTGCCTGCTGCAGCACTGCTCGCCTCAACAGCTCAGGAACTGCCCTTGGCCCACAGTGCTGCTCTCTGTGCTACTGTGAATAGATGTAATTCTCTGATCACATCTCTCATTTGTGCATTGATTTTGAACTAATGATGTGTTTGTGTGTGATACCTAGGGGGGAAAAAAAAGGAACTACTAGAACTCCTCCTTCATTTTGGACTGTATTGCTCAGAGCTGCTGTGGAAGTTCTGCATGTAGCACTGCTGCTGTGACTGGGTTTTATGAAGCCCTTGGAAAGATTTAATTAAAACTGTTTTCTAGATTTCGTCTTCTGCAGAAATGGTCTTTTAAAGGTTCAACCCATGGGGTATTGTTTATCCAATTTAAATGCAGAATATTATTCTGATGTATATATTCTGTGGAAGTCTAGACTTAATTTTTTGCCTAAACAGTTCGCTGTTATGTGGAGGAGATGCAGTCCATGTTCTGCAACTGCTGTGAGAGGTGAGATTGAAATGAATTTCACTCTATTCTGTATTTTATCTAAAGCCTGCAGGTAACGTGGCCTTGTTGTGTCTGAACATAATAAGTATACATAATTTTTTTATTAAAACATTTCCATATAGATCACTGTAATTTGTATTGTTCAGTATTTAACTAAAATATGTTTTCTTCCTTGATATTTTTCTAGTTCTGGTCACTGTGCTTCTATTCAGTTTTATAGAAAAACATATTCACTCAAACTCTAGTGCTTGCTTGCAAGGTTTGTTTATGCATTGAATATTGTGATGTTCCTTGGTGTTCCCACAAGTGCACCATGACGGCATACCTGTTGCATTTCCATTGCACCAGCACTCAGATTCCCCAGGTTTCTCAGTGTGCAAATGACAGCTGACAATTCAGCAAAACCATGAAGTTACCTGGGCCGATGCTGTAATGAAAACACCCACTGCTCTCCTGTGCTGGAAATCCCATTGACAGACTTGGTTACCCACAACTCTTTTCCCCATACATCATCCCAGTTTTGCAGCTCCCTCTGCTTTCTTACCATAAATACAGTTGACTTTTCTTACTGAAAATTGAGCCACAGCAAATATCTTACATGATCAATTCTGTTCACCCACAAAATATGGCTGGCCCTTTTCCTCAGATACCAATCAATTCCTTCTCCTTTTAATTTGCTCTACTTTCTACCTTACACTTATTTATCTTTGCAGCCATATTCCTAAGTCATTCCCTAGCCCTATTCAAGAGATTAGGTTTGCACTTCTGTGCAGGATGTCTCCAAAGTCAGAAGCAGACCCTTTCCCTTCCAGAAGCTCATCCTGCTCAGACACTGCAGCCCCTGGTAGAGTCCATCACCCTGAATCTCCTTCCAGCCCTCTCAGTCAGGTTGACAGGTCCCAGGGGGACCCAGCTGCAGGGCCGTGCCAGCTGCAACACAGCTCCCTGCCCACCTTGTGGGAAACTGATCAGAACAACTCCTGGTATGTATTTGATTTTAAACTTGTATGCTTTTGAGTTACACTGCACAAAACCATACAGTAGCTCCTATGATCACAGTATAATTTCCCCCTGTTAGTTTTCCTTTTCTCCTACAGCGCCAGTTCAGTATTGTTATTCATTTTATGTATCCTTTATCATATTTGTCAGTAAGTCTCCAGCAGACACAAAGCAGCAGGATCTGTTTGCAGCAGTACAGCTAGTAGGGCTTGGCAAAATAGCAGTGTAAAATCATTTGCATTAGAGCTAATAAAGACAGCTGGAATGGGCCCCAAAATATGTTCAATAAACCAATAAGAGTGACTGCTGTTTATACTCCTACTTTAGTAAAACTAACTGGTTTTCATTCAATGTTTATAGTACTGTAATTGTGTGGTGTAGTATTTTACTGCAATTTAAAACTAATATAATGGTCAATGCCTGCCTTTAAATGCCGACAGTTTGCTAACAATTTCCAGTCTCATGCATCATGCATTTTATTTCCTCCATATAAGGGTAGGGTGAATGTCTCACCATGTAGTTCACTGTAGCTCCTGGTAGATGCTGTTTCTTTTATTGTGGCCATTACAACTATCACTTTGGAGAATAAAAGCATGTTGGTTTTTCTTTAACACTGATTCCTCTATTCAAGGCTTTCTGGAAATTATCTGGAGGATTAGAGAGATCGTAATTTAGGAAAAGAAATACATGAATTAACCAATTCATAGAATTATTTGAAAGTCTAGATGCTAACATGCTGCCGTAGCTTCCCTCTGCATTCCCCTCTGGCTTATCTATCCCATGGAAATGATTTATTTAAAATAGAAGTGTTAGACCTTGAGACAATAATATCCTACCAAGTCTAAATGTCTTGAAAATATGTACTTATTCTGAAACATGCACATATTGGCTTCCATAAAAGAACATGCCTATTTTTTAGCTTGTTTGATGCATGCCAGCAATTTTTTATAAAGAAGATAACTGATAGACATTCTTAATAATAATGACAAATAAATAGCATCCCTTTTCCACAATGCTTGACAATGCAAGGATGCTTTACAGGATTATTATAGGCAAAAATAGCAGACAGAATTTGCCTCTACCCTATGCCATACGTGAAACAACAAATCAGTCCATACTAAGTTCATTTAGCCATATTTTACATCTTCTAGAACTGGAATTGTGTAGCCTACAAAACAATTTATATTTTATCTGTACCATCTAATTAATTAAATGGCCCCAGAGTACCAGACTCACAAATCTCGTTAATAGCTGAATACTGAAATAAAGGCTGTTCACCCCTGCTAGAATAATATTTGCATATCTCCACCTGCGATGGGTAATAAGTACCTGCCACAAATCAGAATTATGAATTTTGCACGCCTAACAAAACCGCAGGGGAAATTATACCTCAGACATTCCATAATAATTGCAGCTAAGCTGTTTAGTGCCATCCACTTATTCTGCCTGAAGTGTTTAAAGCAGCAACAGTTGTAAATGAATTCAGGCACACATTCAAGAGAAAATGTTTTAAAAAGTTTTTCTGTCTTGCCATATGTAATTATCTTCATATAAATGTTCATCTACAAGTTATAGCATGCTCACATTTAAAATTGCAAATTAAAAAGTAAGCCCCTCCAATTTAAGTACATTTTAGAAGAGCATCTTTTTAAGTTTACTGTGATGATACAGGAAACAGTTTGGGCCATGTTTATCCTATTGGTCTCCCAGAGTTGGTGATCCAGTCTATCAACAACCACAGTGAGGGACCTGATTTTCCATAATAACTAGCGATTCCTGGAGGAGAGTTAACTGTTAAGGCTTGGGCAGAAATATACTGCAATGTAGATAGTCTTTCGCAGGCCAGGGAATTGGGACATTAAAGTAGGCAGCATGAGTTGCCTCCAGTTTGTTTATTTTTCATGACAGGAATGGAAACTGCATGTGGAGCAGAGCTGGGAGGGAAGAGCGGTGAGATGCTGGTGGTCTCAGCTTCTGGATGGGAGTGTAAAAGAATGATAATGCTCACATATAGTGTTCTGACTTTGAAAGGGCCCAAAAGCTCTTTAGAAGCACAAGTCCTGCTCACTCACCTGCATTAGGACAGCTCTAGGAACTGGACCATGCTTCCCTTTGGGAATACAGCTTGATCTGTAGATGTGGTATGAATCCATCCTCTGTGTATGTATCTGTTTCATGTGGAACTGTGTGACAGTTCTCACTTTATGAAGAGAAACAAAGAGATCAGGGCACAGGCAGCATTTTGAAGCTATAGCAGCACATGATGCATGTTCTGCCTGTCTCCAGATGAAGATACAGAGACATGGAACAGCACCTGTCCATGTGGGATCCCTGGCCCCAGCCTGCCTCTCTGCAGGAGCTGGTGGGGGACAGGTCTTTGCTACTGCAAACATGAGGCATTAGGCAGCAGACTGGTGGTGACAGCTCTGCCATCTCTAGCGATATGCATGAATGAATCGTTATATTACGGACTTCAGAGAAGGCAATGGACTTACAAAAATAACTCCTCCTTCACTCTGGTTCTCACTCAATGCTTGGTGTTTTATGAAGAGCTAGGCTTCCCCTTTCTGCAGCAGAGGTGAACAGAGCCAAAACTGCAGTCTGAACTGTATTTGTGATCACTGAAATCAGATTATAATTTTAAAGCTAGTCTTCTGATTTTGGGGTCTTTTCTCTCAGTAATGCACAGCATGGACAAGCCTGGGTATGCACATTTAGGCTGAAGGTGGCAGTATACTGGAGGGAAGGGAGAGAGGAACCCCATTTCCATCAGATGAGTAGGCAGAGACAGCCCAGAAGAAGGCACCTGACGGCAGGTGTGGACCAAAGTGTCCCTGGAGAAACCGTGTCCTGGAAGGGGGCTGGCGGTTTGGGTAAGCGTTCAAATGCACACATTTGTAGACAACTAAACTCACCTCAGGGTTAAGTTTATGTTATTCTAACACCAATCACTGTAGCCTTATATAACTTTGCTATAATCCTTGCTGTCCCTCCAGAAATGGAGCAGGAGAACTAGGAGAGAATTGCTCCTGCAGAGGCAGTGGTACACTGCCAAGCCCTGCCAGTGGCACATAGTCCCCAGGGAAGGAGGCCACAGGGCACTGTGGCTCCTGTGCCTATAAACATCCACATCTGTATGCTGCAAGGGTAGCAGTCATTTTGCCAATGTGTTAGTAAAGGATTAAAAAAATAATTAGGATATATATATATTCAAAAGGAAGGGGCACAGTGCAGCAAGTCACAAGAACATGATTAAGTCAGGTTGTTTGATTCTGCCTAGAATGGCAGCAGTGAGTCTGAGAGTTTAGGGAAGTAGCTGATGGCCTATTACCATGATGAAGGGTAGCTTAAAACTTCATTTTATATTTTAGAGGACTAATAGATGAGGTCCCTATGGATTTTTTTTTTCCCCCTATTACATAAAATGTAATAGAGGTTGAACCATAATCTCTCACTAACTTACACATTTGCCCTGGGCAATAAAGATGTTTTCATTGGAGGCAGATTTTATGAAAAGTTGTTCAGTTTTATCTCTGAATACTGTATGATGCTGAAGGCATTTAAGTATCCTATTGGGACACTTTGTCCTGGAAAGTAGTTACTCTCTAAAGGACAGGGAGGTCACTGGAAAAGCTCTATTTTCTGCTAAAGGATCCTGCCCTTTCTTCTCTGTTCATCTGCCATTCTTTTGCCTTAGCTATGAACAGAGGCCAAGCCACACTCTCAGACTGCAATCCCTGTTTACCCTCTGATGGATTCAGATCTGGAGCCAGCCAAACATGTCTGAAAGGGAGGCCCTGGTCCTCCTGCCTGCTTTCTCAAGTTTTTCCAAGTCCTCTTTCCTTTCTTCCTGCCAGCAGCGCAGGGCAAGGTGGCAGGTTTGCTCTTCAGTTCACACCTCTTACCAGACTAGCAGGCTGGTTCCCTGCCATAAATTGCCACTTTCCCCATCTTGTCTGGAAACGATGTACTTACCCCAACTCCCACTGTCTCATTTTGATTTTTCACAGAATACTTTTCTCTAATCTTGACAAATGCAGCTTTAGTTCCTACTATCTATCCAGAGTGTTGTGGCAACCATCCCTTCCCCAACAGCTTGTGCTGTCCAGGCTGCCTCCCTCCATTCATACCTCCTTGCTAATTCCTTTGATTTCACAAATAGTGTAATCTTCTTGTTGTCTTCCACCCATCATCTGTCACTTGGTAGCAACCTGTGACTGCCTCTTGGCTCTCGCTGTCATTACAGGATAGTTACATTTTCTATCAAGCCCTTCGTGCCTTTTCCTCCTATTACTGCACTTTCTCTCCTTTCAGCTGGCAGTGTTACCTAATACCCATAAACCTGGCTTCTAGATGTGATTCAGCACTGCATATTTGTCTCTGTGGCTCATATGTTTGGGGGACTGTTGCCAGTTCAGGAGTTCGCTCTGTCCCTCAGGTGATCCCTGCTTCCCCAAAGACACTCCACCTCTCTTCTGGACTTCGTTTTCCAGTTCCACTCTTATAGAAGCTCAAATACATACAGAAGGTGGGAGAGTATCCCCTCTCTAGAGCCAAAGACTTTATAATCTGTTCTAGTAGCTAATAGCATCAGAAAATGCTGTTTTACTGCTATATAAATACAGCAGTGTATGGTCTTAGCAGCAGTGTTACTTGGGCTTAGTCCCTTTCCAGCTGTATTTGTATCAGCTGGCCTCTGGAAGGCAGATGAGGAGTTGGCGTTAGTGGTTTCTTTCCATAAACTATTATGCAGAGAATAATCTCTGATTGATGAGGTCGTGCCCCACTACCTTACAAAGAAACACATGTGTCTCTCCTACATTTAAACCTAAGGCCATACTTGGCAATCAATCAGCAGTTTCTCATTGATTATGACTGGCAGGGATTTTTATTGTGCTTATTTTTTGTTTTATTTCTTTCATTTATCTACATCTACCAAATATTTCTGTTCCATCTTTCAATCTATAAAAAGTACAGATTTCATATTATATGATGCTTTAATTATGTATGATAAAAAGATGGTTTTCCCTTTACCTTGCACTTTCCATTCATATTGTAATTTTTTGTTCAAGCTTAAACAGTCCACGTTTCATTAAAAAACCTCACACTATTCATATTTCTTTCATCCCTTATAAGATGGTAAAAGCAATGTTGCTTTGATGAAATTTGGCAGGTAAGAGGATCTAGTTGAATCATCTCAAACCCCTGGAGTTTTGGGCCTCCAGCTATTATGGTAGACCAGCTATGAGTATTCAAAAATTGGTCCTTTGTTTGCACTGCATTTCCAAGCCATCTGTAGCACACAAAAGCCACAGCTCTCTTTATAGTTCAGAATGAATATTTAAAAGTTCAGTTTTAGATTTTATTTGTAGCACTTCAGATCTCTCTATCCCATCTGTCTTGTGTCTCAGAGCAGTTACATTAGGCTGAACTAGGCAATGTCAGTACTTGGTCTTAGAACTGGAGCTAAACCCTGGTTCCTTTCTGCTTGGTATCATACAGCATGCATGTGTATGATCAAGAACTGCACAGAGGACTGATATCATATGGTTTTATATATTCACATGCACTAAAATATTATTTGAGTATTTGCAGCCATCTGCAAATATCAGGTAATCCAGTCTGAAACTTGCTGTAGGTTCCTGTAGGGTGACAGAAAATACAAGCAACTGCACAAGTGCTGCTGGCTCTGGAAGGTGTAGAACGGCACGCTGGAGTGGCCAGCAGCATCCATCCCAAACCAGGCTGCCCCTACATTGTGAAGCTGTCCTTGGACCCACTGCTTTCATAACATGGCTGAGAAGTGATAAATGCCCTCAGGAGATGGGAAGGCATGAGGATATGTTGTATCAGAGGATCCTTGTGTCAGCTGGTGTGGAGCAGGCCATAGGGAAAGGGGTTGGAACTGCTCACTTCAGATGGTGTTGGCATATGCATTCATATACATTCATATATATGTGCCTGTGTATTTCATGGAAAATTTAGCAAGAAGAAACAGAGCTTCCTTAAATTACAGGGAAATAACTCCTCGTAGTAATTTACTCTGTTAAGAGTATCATCATATACTTGTATCAGATTCAGTATTTTGTATCTAAACCTGAGCTGCATCTGACAACATTCAATTTTTTTTCTCTTCTGTTTTAACTAGATACATGAAGTCACCTCTTGTGAACCAGTGGTATGAAAAGAGAAGCAACATATCTTTCAGAAAAAAAGTGAAGATGATCTACCTCTCATTAAGGCTTTCTTCAGTTCTGGTAAATTGTTCATCCTTTCTTTTTATTCTTGCTCTGTCCTGAGTTGTAGTGGGACGTTTGTTAGACTCTTGAGATATAAAGGAGTCATTGCCCTTAATGGAGTTTTTCTCTTTAATATTTTTTTTTAATATAGAAGTATATAAATGTGTAAGTTTTTTATATATGTGTCTGTATTGCCATCCTTTTCTAGAAAAAAAAGTGAAATATGTATGTTAACACATATCAGTATGAAAAACTCCTCTGTCTCAACAAGATCTTAAATATAAAAAGCATGTTGCAATTCACCATGAAAAATCTGTCCTAAGGGTTATGTTGTCTTCATATGAAATGAAGTTAAAGTAAATTAATGAAGTCTATGGAATCCTGAACAGAAGTCCTGGGATTAACTGAGAAAACAGACCTTGTAAAGCCAACAGCTTATGTTTTTAGGAGTATATTATATATTATCATCTCACTAGACAAGATTAGGGTAAGAATTATTCTGGTTATTTTGCTGTTATTGTTTAATAAAATGAAAAATACTTATTTTAGAATACATGCAATTCTGAAATATTTGATAGCGTCACAGAATATTCTGAGTTGGAAGGGACCCACATGGATCATAGATTCTTACAGTTATTTAGATAGATCTTTACAGAAAGTTGTGTGCAAGTCTGATAGGCATGTGTTTTCATTCTCACTCAGGTCTTCCATGAGGTCAGATTCTTGCTTTTCCAAATATAAGCACTTTATATAATATCTTAACTAAATTTCTCACTGATACGTGAAGATCTATATCACTTGAAAGAACAAAAGAAGCAATGAAGAAAGGAATAAATTTTTGCTGAATTGAATAAGTCATAGGCAATAAAGTGCTGCTTCTGGTAGTGCTGCTTCCAACATGGAACTCTGAACCTCACTGGGAGTCATAGGAGTGCTTCACAGCTGCATTCACATGAAAATATGGGGTGTGTTTGCAGTGGTGGGTTGTGTCTTTTCCTAATGAAAGGCAACCTTATCTTCTGGCTTTGCATTTCCTTACATGTTAATGTGTGAGGTTTTTTTCTTGGGTTTTAAAATAATGAACTTCTCTTTTCCACAGACTTCTGTCATCTCCTGCTAGTGCTCCCTGAAGAACAGACAGTCACAAAAGTGAACTGTGTTTCTGAGTGCATATCGCATCTGACTCTTGAATCCGTGCAATGCCCATGCAACTATTCCTGTTGCTTCAAACAAGCAGCCCAAAGTAAGTATGAGAATTTGACTTCAAATGCTCTTTTGTTTGTTTTTTATTTGGGGAGTTTTTGTCTGTTACCACTTATGAGACACTGAAAAACACAGAGAAGTAAAAACATATAATGTGCCTAAAGCACTTTTTACTGAAACAGCTCCGCTCACATGGCTGCAATATTGTCACGGGGATGAGCAGGTGAATGCATGCTTAGAACTTCCTGGGGCTGGGAAAGAACTCTGAAGAGTTGAGAAAGGCATGATAAAGGCGTTTATTGATGATGAATTCTTTCTTGTCAACAGGTACCAATTGTACAAATGCTCCACCTCACTGTACTTTTGTATGGAAATGGGGAGGAAGCTTTGATTTTCAGATTCTAAAATCTAACTGATAAAGAATTTAGAGGAAAGGTGAAAAAAAGAATAATTCTGCTGTTCATTTCCTTTACTTTGGGTAATGAGTGGGGGGAAAAAGAAAGAATTCATGGAAGATGGGAATGAAAGCTCTTCTGGCTGCTGCCTTGAGTTACTTTGTTGAAGACAAAACTTGTGGAGTGTTGTTTGCTAACATGAGCTAGCCACAGTTAACTGGACATCAGGATTTTGCAAAACTCTTCAAGTGAAGAAAATAGTCAAAAAAAGGAAAAAATTTCACTAATTTCCTCGTAATAAAATCTCTAAGTAAAAAACATAATGGAGCCTCAGACCATGTCTTGTGAAGGAAACATGCTTAAAACCAAAGACAACAAAAAAGTCTTTCTCTGGGAAGCTCTGTACCCTTTAGTCTTTTGCTGACCCACCTTGCCCCATTGAAAAGGCCTGAGCTCCCCAGCAAGCTGCCAAGGCTCTGGAAGCATCTGGCAATCTTTAGTCTGACTAATACTTAGAAGTCTCTAGGGCTGCCTATAGTCTCAGGAAATATATAATTTTTTCATTTATTCTTTTGTAAAACCTTTGTTCCTTCCACAGAGATGTGTGACTGATCCATTGTCAATCTTTGTTCTATATGGTGTTTTTAATCCTTTTGCTTTGTGTGTATAAAAAGCTGCAAATTTCCTGTGCTTTGCCCATCTTTATCCTCAGCAGTGAGGTTCCTTCCACGGCGGTAAGTCAATGGGGTGGAATGGCAGCTTCTGCCCAGCTGCTGCCTGCCCATTTGTGCAGGCATCCAGACCTGTTCACCTTTTTCAGCTCCACAGTGCATCTAAATATCAAGGTGGGTTTGGTTCTAATCCAGGATTTCTTAAAATGGGAACCTGGAGTTAGGTAGTGCACTGGAGCTTTGACTGGTCTCAAAAAAGCTTCCTCACAGTCTAAATTTCATAAAAGGTTGTTTTTTAGACATCTCAATTGATTTAGGAAGTTCTAGGTTTTGGATCTGGCCCTGTTGTCCTCCAGGTAAATGGTGGTACTTAAGCAGAAAGATGTTGCAACAGGGTTCAGCTCATCCAAGTGCCTGTGTGTTCCCCTCTCTGGTCTTGCACACCCGGAACACACTGACAGTAGCAGTATTTTGCACTGAGCTCATGCTGTCTGATTGCATAATCCAGCTGCTTCAGTGTAAATCAAAAAAGATTTTGAAAATGTGCAGGTGTCAAGTGCTGACAGAAAAAGCATTTAAAAATACAGGAACTTTAAGGTCCTAAGAGGACAGATAACCTGAATTTTTCAATTAATTTCACCTGTTTTGTCCTCGCCTTCAAAAAGCGAGACCTGTGGCTGCTGTGTGGCTGGACTTAGAAAGCCAGCACATGTCTCCAAGGGCTTACTGAAGTAATTTTTCTTTTGACATGAACTAGTGTAACCTAGGGAGCAGTTTCTTTAGGACAGCTAATTCTGAAACATTCAGCAACCTTTCATTGTCAAATATCTTGCATTTAATATCAAGCAGTCAAACCAGTTAGGGTGAGAGGAGAAAGATGACTGTCTGTTAAATCCCAAACTCTATGAGGCAGCTGCTTTTCCTGCCCAGCCATCAGCGGTGCTTCAAGGAGGAGGAAGGCTATGGACAATAAACCAGACCATATTTTGGCTGTTCTTGCAGTCTGGCCTGGAGCATCCCTGCCCCCAGCCTGAGGAGCCTGCTCCTCTGGAAGAGGATGGGCAGGAGTGTGCATTGAGGTGGGTCATAGCTACAGTACATAGCTGCTTTTTCATAATTTTGTCTGGCTGGCACATCCTCACTCTGAGTGTGGATTTGCACTGCCAAGCCCGGTGTAGTTTGTGCTAAAAGCTGGGCGAGGAGAAGCTGAAATAGAGAGGCTGAGTGCAAGGATGAAAGTCCTCGCTTCAGAGTATAGTTGTCTTTATTTTTTTTACCCATTGTAATTTGTAAATGGCCAGTTCAGGTCAGAAAATCCCTTCTGTGCAGCACAGCTGGAGCAACAACCCGAGTCCAACTCCATCTGGTGCTGCTAGCCCAGCTCTTATCCTTGTCTTTCATTAGGAAGTTCTATAGGTCATCTCAAAATGAAGGGGACAAAAGGGTACATTTGAAGTCACAGCACTAAAGTGCAAAATAACTAGAGGATTTTATAAATTTTTATTTTTCTTTAAAGTCTGTTTCAGAGCATGACCACCATGTGGTGCCCTGTAGCTGAAGTTTAAATGAATAGTCATGTATGTTTTGAGAAAGAATAAATGGTAGACAATGGGAGGTTGGTTGGTAGCGATCATGATTAATCCTGAAAACAAGAACATGCACCTCAAACCACTTGTGTGATTTTCATGGGTCAGTTTATGAAGTTGTAGAGAAGGAGGATATTCAAATATTTACTTGTTTTTGGAAACCCAAAGAGATTTTAGACCACATATTCGCTAAACTTCCAGAATTCCATCAGGCTACATGTATGCACTTGTTAGTTCTTAAACTAGTAGGATGTCATTAAAACATTCATTGACACAGCCACTGTCTACATTAGCTAGACCTTCAACATTACTAATTCAGGTCTTCCTGCATTTGCATGCAGCACCTCAACTACAAGGCTTTAATGCTGTTCTCTGTTTTGTTCTGCTGTCAGGTATTCAGCTCTAGTGTCTTCTTCACTGAAGAATTTCTATATTACAGCTCTGAATACAATCTGTTTTGTATGCTCATGAACTAGCTCTAGGACTTGAAAAAACCTATTTTGTATTCTGTACTGGTTAATTTTTCATTTCTCTGGCACCTTGGTGAAAAGTAGTCAACACAGTTAACAATATACATTGTACAACAATAAATATTTTATTGGATATATAATCTGCACAATTTACAAGTTTGATTTTTCTTTGGGAGTTTGAATAAATCTATAATTTTGAATATTTGGTGAAATCTCATTATTGTAGTATATTACTCTATAATCACTGTAAAATGTATGATCTGGTTTTTAATGGGAGCTATAGATATTACCTTCATTTTTTCCTAACATTGCTAAACTCTAGTAAAGTTATTTTATAGGGAGAGTAGTCTGAAGCAAGAAATATGGAGGTTTCATCCTGGGAACAGTATATAATTCATATGCTAGTAACTTATACTGTATTCCTTACACAAGTTAACATTAAGGAGTTTCTTTTTAAAAATGTGTCTTAATACTTACATTTCGAGTTTATATATGGATTTTTTGTACAGTTTTTTGATTTTGTTGTGTTTTCTGGTTTATTCTGTTGGAATGAACAGATTTCTTTATACGTGTCTAGTTTGTGGTTCCTATCCTTCTCTTAAGCCCATTGTAATTAAGCAAAAACTTCTTTTCTGCTCTAGCATTTCCACTCTACACCTTTATGTTTCTGTTCATGGTTTCATATACAAGACTGTAGGGCTGGAGATTGTTCAGTTTCTTTATATATTAATAGATTATGCTTTTACTGTTACACACACCTAGAAACTATACTTGATCCAGGAGACAAAAAGATAAATTACTCCATATGTAGGGTATTGAACTCCTATCACTACATTGTGATATATTAATTCTTCTTTAATGTATTTATCCTCGCTGTATGCCTGTGAGATAGAAAGTCTAAGTTATAGTTGTATAAAAGACTGGGGATTAAGCCACAAAAAACCCCTAAGAAACTCGACTAAGGCTGCACAGGATGTTTGTAGCAAAATAGTGAGAGATCACAGCTCTGAGTGGTGATGTTAAGTACAGGATCACTCCCCCTCTGTTCCAAGGCTTCCGTTCTTGCCTCAGAAGCTGTGCTTTCATTTTGTTTAAATAAAATTCCATTTGAAATAAACCAGCAATTCTAAATGCAAGTATCATAGTCTGCAAGCCAACCAAGGGATTTTAAATACCATATCACTGGGAATGTAATTCCCCAAAATTTTCCTCTCTCACTTTTTTGGAAGTATTGACCAAGTCTCTTGATGGAGCACAACAACATTAGCACCTATTTGAATATAAACAAGATAATGAAAAGAAGATATAGCAGCTGATGACTGTGGATGGGTTTCAAGCACACAGGGAGAAAATTATTTTCACATTCTCCAAAGGATAAGCGAAAAAAGGAGAAAATGAACAATGTCTCTCAGAGCAGTTAACCAGCATAGCTGGCTGCATTTAGGATGGTGACTACTTTCCAGAGAGGGGGAATGGAAGCTCAGGTGCTCCAAGAGTTTGAAATGAGACTGGCAAATGTGTTCAGAAAATAGTTTGTGATTAAAGTGTGTCTATTCTGATTCTAATGTTTGATTCTGTGAAAGAAACTCATGTTTGATAATGTATTTGTTCCAAAACTGGTAGCCTAAATATTGATGCAAGTTTGCAAATTTGTGTAGTAGGTGCACAGATTAGCTCAAGGTTTAGAATTCCCTTGGGTAGCAGGAACTATCAGTTGTTTCTCCCAGATAAAGATAAATGTGGTTTTTGTTGACAAAATAGTCATCTTTATTCTCGTAATGGAGGACTTTAATGCTTTCTTTTAAATGTCATCCACTTTCCCAATGTCTTTCTTTTCCACCTTATCTGCTCTGAAAAACTCAAGATGAAGTAACCTTACAGAACATAAACACTTCTTGAAGTTTCATTAACCTCCTCTTGCCTCTTTGTGTGCACTTTGTGACTAGAAGATCTTTACAACCACTTTAAAAGTGATTATTGTTCTGGCAGTACCCTCCACAAGACTTGCTGTCTTGCCATTGAACTGAATGGGCTGTACACAGGACACTATCTTGTGTTTTAGCTGGGGACAGTAAGCCACAGATAAAGGAATTCAATCATCTTGTATGGTAAGTGCACCCATTTCTTTGATTTTAGACCTATGGATCTTTCTGTAAAATTCCTTCTGCATTTTTTGATTCCTTTACTATCCTCCTTTTTTTTTTTTTTCTTTAATGATCCTTTCCCAGTTCTTCCTTTTCCTTGTTAAAGATATGGCTGTCACTGAGTTGCCCCTTGCTTATCATCAGCAAATCCACCTTTCAGAAGGATCTACCTTTTTGCCATGTCTGAAGTCAGTAAGATTTAGCCTTGTCATCCTTTATGAGAATCCCATCATTGACTATAACCCCATGGTTGACTGCTGTGTTATGCAGAACTAGGCAGGCTGCAAGGATGTCAGATGTGGTATTGAGTCTGTGCTTTGACAATTGGAAAAGACACTGAGAATGAGATTTCACAATCCCAGAAGACCTTTGAGTGATCAATGAATTCTGAGTAAGTGAACTAGTAAGTGAACTTCTGCTGGTATAAGGGCAAAATCAAATTAGATCCATCAGCTGTTTCTGTCCTGGATACCCACTGTCGCCTAGAAATTATACAATAAAAAAGTAACTAAATCTGATGTATGAGACAGGGGATCAATGATGTGTTAGAATAAATGCAATGTAGCAGTAAATCAAGCACTTAAAATACAAACCATATTCTAAAAATCTTGCCAATAAAGAGATATTTTCTGTTTACAAAATTCATTAAAATTAGGACTCAGCAGACTGGGGAATAAATCTTGTTCAAAGTTCGCTTAGTAAACTAGTAATGTTATGAGACTGAGCTTTGATACACTCACACAACGCAGGCTCATCACATTACAAGGCAGCATTCTGATGTGAAAATGCTTGTCTCGTTATTAATAATTGACAGAGCACATGATGTTATTCACTACAGGAGCCTATTAACTGAGCATTGGCAGCAGGATATAGTTGCAGAGAATAGCCTTAAATGTAAAGTAAAAGGCATTGGCTAATCCATTCAGCTCTTAGGACAGTGTCCACCTGCCACAGTGGCTGTAGATTACTGTGGTCAATCTGAGGAATATCTTCTCAAAGTCTGTACCATACGTTGAAGCTTCTCAAACGTCCAAAATTTTGCATTTAAGGAGGGAACTGAAGTGGGACCACTGACTACAACTAGTGTTTATTAACATCTATGAGTATTGCAGAGAACATCCATCAAGGATCAAAGCTGCTTGTGATTGCCCATATGCCTGGTTTCTGTGATGTTCACCACTTTCTTCCCCCTCTGCCTGACATGCTGATAAACATGGGTCATTGAAAAAGGCAGCTGAGTAGGATCTGGTGATAACTATGATTTGAGAAAGTTAAAGTCATAATTCTTCACTCAGATCTGAATTAACAGCTTCACCCACATCTTAAGGTTTTGTGTAGAGAAGTAAGAACCAGAAAATTCTATTTTTTTTCCTTTGTTTTGTTTTCCTCCCCTAGGAGAAAGAAATTATATTCACAACTTACAACTTTAAGGTCCTTAATTGGTTTACAATCAATCTGCAATTGTTCTTGTTTCTTCAGGGACAAGAAAGCCTAAAATATCCTGGTTTATCATTAAAATTATCAGATTTGTGGAACCAGTACTTTGTAATCAGCATAACCTGTTCTCCCAAGTGGCAGGCAGTATTGATGACATGTCTGCAAAAGGTGGGTTAGACAGACCAAACTGCCAAACAGTAGCAAGGGTACTGATGTCGGTGAAATGGAGCGTTCTGTGCTAGAACGGAGCTTGGACAGGGATGTGATCTTTTCACCTGGGGAGAGGAAGGGGAATGTTATTTTTGTCATTCAGGTTAATCTTATTTATAAACAGTTAACTTTATGTCAGTTAACGTGCAAGATGAATTTTTTTCCTAATAATAGAGCAGCAAGGGACTTGTAGATAGACTGAGTTACAGCATCTATGGCATGTCATTATGATGTAGGAAATGGTCCCTAGATACTATAGTATATTCAGACCAAACCTATTCTTCTTCACTTCTGTTCTTAATTAGCTACTAAAAGATAAATAATTTTGCTGTCATTGCAGCACAATAACAACCAGGACCAGGCAATGACCAGTAAGCCTTACCCTAAATCCTGTAACAATAAATGTTCAAACAAAAAAATCCCCCTGCCCCCACTCCTTATTTTGATTTATTAACTTGAGATGAATGATTTTGCTGTCAAAGTCTGTCAGTGCCATGCAATGAAAATAAAATCGGTGGCAGTCCTCATGTGTGAAGCCACTCGTAGCATCTAGCCGTAAACATTAGCACTCAAACTCCAACTCCAGCCTGCTCCCCACCCCCATTCATTAGCTTTCTAAATCCTCCTGTCTTTGTGGAATCACTGCAGCAAGTTGAAAACGATATATGTAATGAAAAACCCTGTCTGCTAGTGCAGAGAGGGTGGAGAAAAAGACTTTGCTTAGCAGTCGTTGCTGTGCTGATTCCAGCAACGATTAGTGCAGACTTTGTTAGAGAAGCTCACCAAGAGCAGAATATTAAGACACAAAAGGGAAACTCATTGTTTCTAATGATTTGTCTGCCTGGCTGGTTTTGTTTCCTTTCTGAGCACTATGGCCAAATGCATGTAGAGACTTTAGTGGGAAAGAAATGCGGACGTCTTTGAGGCTTTGTTATAATTTGGGGATATTTTCAATATTATGCTATAAATACATTATCTTTTCAGTACAGGTACTTGATGAGCAAGAAACCATTCAGTTTCTGCTTCAAGTGCAGACAGAGGCAGAGGGAATGACACTGCATCATACTGCAATCCAGTTCAACTCAATAAATTATGGGTATGGGGGAAAATATCAACAGATAAATATTTCTAAGTTTTTGTTAACTATGTACACACAACAATATGTTGACTATTTAAAAAAAAAAAAAGATTTCATACTTTTCTGCATGACGCACAAAAGATTTGATTTTTCAGAAGCACTGGATTTCACAGTGCTGATCTAAGTCAATGACAGTGTGGGTGTACAGCAATCTCTGATGCCAAGCTATAATTGTACCTGATAAGTCAAGGTAAGGAACCTGGATGTTTAATAATTTTATACATAATAGAGGACTCACGCACCTTCTGCCTCATAATGTGAAACAAAATCTGTCTCATAACTATACAACAGTGGTTATTTTCTTGATGGGAATATAAATTTATTACAGTCCAGATGTAGATAACCTAGCAGGCTAGCAATGCAGCTGTAGGGCTTGAAGCTCTATGGC
Source organism: Scytalopus superciliaris (assembly GCA_013400415.1). Classification (NCBI taxonomy): domain Eukaryota; kingdom Metazoa; phylum Chordata; class Aves; order Passeriformes; family Rhinocryptidae; genus Scytalopus; species Scytalopus superciliaris. The sequence continues at coordinate 444,382 of VXBX01007619.1, read as the reverse complement.
CATCCCTTTGCTTTGAATGAATCTGTATGCAAGCTGTTGTGATTTGGGCATAGAAAGTTTGAGATATTTGTATTCATGCAAACACCACCATATTCTTCGCTCAGGTGTCTGGACAAGATTTCATCTGTTTCTGAAGCTCTTTTATGTCACTGGACTGTAGAATATGTCTTGCAGCCAGATGCTGTTCTTAAATGCTGGACTTTATAGTCAGATTTTGTTGTTAAAGGTTCTTTTTAATTGACTTGGTATTTATCCCACATACAGAATATAATCCAACTCTTGTTTGTATCCTGGTATACCTTGAGGTGCCCGTGGAGATAAAAGCTTGCTTAATACCCAACATGCTGGAAATTTGTATTATGAAAAAGTCCTTGCCCTGAAGAGTTTTGTAATTTTCAACTAACGTGATGTGAAAAACAGGAGAAAGGAAAATGGAAAGCACGGGGAAGTGAAATGAGTTGCCCAAGTTCTGTCAGCTGGTTTCCAGCTTGTAATCCAGTCCCTGAGCAATGAATCACACTGCTTACCAAAGGCCAATTTGTGAAGGAATGGTCTCCTACTGGGAAGCAACAGGCTAGTACATGCCTATTGACTTCCCTGCCAGATATTCCCAGTCTTGGCTCTGTGCTGTGCTTTACTACTCAGCACAATGTCCAAAAATGTTCACATCATAGCTCAGAGGTAGCAACAGACTTGGAAAAAGCCACAGATGACCCTTTTCTGTGTGGGGGTGTTCTGGATGCATGCACACAAACTCCTCAGGATGGCAGAATATTATGAACAGCTACAACTACATTTGATTAATGTCTTTCTCAAAATCCACTTTGAAAAACAGCCTCAGGTATTAAAATGATAGACATGTAGTGCTAATCAAAATGATGCTTATTTTTAGGATACAAGAACTCTGGGCTAACAGTGCTGAGTCTAGAAGTGCTTACTTTTTCTTACGATCAAAGATATGCTTTTCCTTCTGCAGTCTTAGCATCAGACTTCCTGAACCCCGTGGGCCCCCATTGGGGTTTATGGTCAGCTATTACTGACGCACAGTTGTTTTCTTCTTTTGAGTTGAGCAGATATGGAGATATTCTTACTTTCAAGTTCTATGTCTTTTAAGCTATTGGGATGCTTAACAGAGATTCCTTTAAAAAGATTAATTCTTGTTGAAGTTTGCTTTCTTTCCCATTATAATTCCTTCATTGCATATATTAGATACTGATTTTTTTTTTTTTTGAGTGAAAACATCAAAAATGTGTTCATGCCAAATGCTCTCAAATTCTGAATCCTATGTTCTGTGAACTGTAGGATGTTCTGCTCTGTTGTCTTTTACTTTTCTCCCTCCGAAAATTTTATTTAAAAATAGCCAGAGAGAAACAGATGACAGCCTAACAATAGGTTCATACTCCGCTGTGTCTCCTCCTCCAGCTCTGAGCCCCCTTGTTCTAGCAAAACTCCTTTGCTTTCCCCTTTGATTTGCACAAATCTACCTTCAGAATTTTTCAAACATTGCAGTGCATTAAATACTACAGCAGATGGTGCTTTTTGACGATGCCTTTCTACATGAAGCAACATTTTGTAGTGTATGCTGCATTATCAAAAAATCAAACATGTAATTATGCAAATATGTATGCCTTTATAATAATCAAGTTTTATTGTAAATGGTTGATGCACATCAATTTGATCCTGTAGTGCTGCTTTAAGTGCAGTTTAAGTGGCTTTTCAGTGTACCCAGAGGCAACACAAATGCATCTCTGGAATATTAATAAAATCCTGAATCTTTGAGACACCAACTGGTACAGCATTGCTTGTACTGATTGAAACTAAATGCTAATCCTTTCCTTTATTTAAAAAAACCCCTCCCCTTTGTTATTTAAAACACTGATATTAGTGCAATATAAAGAGCCATTTTATTTTAAATTGTATTGTAATGTAGTTGTTAAAATAATGCCTAATCATACTATATTCAGATTCTACAATGTAAATTTGATGAGACAAGAATCCAGTCATTTTACAGCCATGAATACAGAGATGTATATTAATATGTCCAGTTTTTCTAATTCTGTAAATTTATTAAGGAAATATCTGTTTTTATATTTCAACCCTGAATGCTTCAGCTTCCAAGTAACCAATTCCTGAATTGTCGCTAGAGATGTCTTTGCTTGTGCAATTCAATAAGCTAGATACTCGTGGAAAAAAAAAAAAAAAATCATTAAGGATTTTGACATCCATAATGAAGTGTAAACTTTATTACTGATCTGATCCTGGCTTTTATACATTGGCTAAGTTCATTGATCTAATGACAGCCATCTCTCTGAATGCACACATACACATTCTGCTGTGGTTCTAGTCAGCAGATGGGCTGTGGATACAGATAAACCAAGACTGTAAATTATGTTTTGCCTGTTTGTTCCTCCTGTTTTGAAAGGCAGGGCATGAAAGGAGGGCACTGCATTGCTCACAGAGAGAAGTCAGTAGATACACCATGTCCCCCTTACCTGTTCCAGTAGGCTGGGTGTTTATTTTTGTGCGTTGCTATGAACAGAGGCTCTGTTAACCTTGACTTTCCCCAAAACTAATTTCCTGTAAACTTTGTGAAGCTTTAGAAGTTGAGCTTTCACTCTCTAAAATTTTTGCCTTCCTTTTAGATCTGTTTCCAATTTACCTTCCTCACCATCTCTCTGCCTTGCTATTTTTTTTTCATGCTGCTGGCTGTTGTCTCTCTGCCCTTTGTCCTTCCTCTGCCTCTTTCAAACACTATGTTTTAGTTCCTCTCTGTGCTTGCCTGTTACTCCCCTTCGCTTTCCCCCCCTTGCACATTTTTACCTCCTCTGTCAGCCTTCTGCTCCTCATATTTTTTCCCAAATGTTTCTCTGGTTTCCCCATTTGGTTCCTTAGTCCTTCCACACGTGTGTATTTCCTAGCTCCCATTCTGGTTTCCACGTTCCCTTTCCAGGTTTTACCCAGTCTGATTTCTGTGTTTATCTTTTTTATTCTCTCCCTGCTTTTCTCATTTCAGATTGGTTTAAAATATTGCAGGAAAAGCTGCTCTTGTGAAATTTCATCCAGATTGCTCTCAGAGCAGCTGCTGTCCTGGCACTTCCAATACTGAATCAAACCTTAGCCCAGGGGATAGGAGGTCCTTAAAGGATCAAAGCTCAGCTTCAGAATACTACCCAAAACATTGGCAACAGAATATGAATTTAAAACCACAGCTGATAGTAACTGAAACCTCTTCCCACAGTTTTGACATGATCTGGTATTTTAAGGGGGGTTGTTGGTTTTTGGGTTTGGTTTGTTGGTTTGTTGTGTTTTGGTTTTTTTTTTTTTTAATCTTTCTTGAAAGATGAAATAAGGGATTTCTCTCTCCTTACTTAGCATTCTTGTGACTCCAAAGCAGGGAAGAGACATCATGCATCTTGAGAAGGCCCTAGGGGACCCTAAAATTTTCAGTAAATTTTCCCTTTTTTTCTTAATATATAAGCTCACATAAATACTAATTTTTGAAAAGCTGTCACAAGAAAATTCTGGGTCAATAAACTTCCTGCAGCAGATTACTTAAAGTAATCAGAGATGCTGAGAAACAACCGAGACATTTTTCTAAACTGAAAAAGCTCTTCAGGAACTCCAAATTAATAGAAACATTTCCATAAAATTATAAAAGTGAAATATATGAAGAAACACATTTGTAAAGTAAATTACTCCTGCCTTTAGGTGTTTTAACTTTTCTCATGTATGCAAACGTGAAAGCAAAATTTATTAACAACACAATGAAAATTGCTGATGCACCATTTTCATTACATCAACACTGAACTCTTCAACACTATATTGTGTCTCATTATCTTAAATGACTTTTTTTGTAAAGTTACTTGCTTTTGAAAAAGTAGCCCTTTCTATAAAAATCCTATATGTCTGTAGCACTAAATCAGAGAAACTGCCTGAGTTAACTTATTTGATTATTCACAGAAGAAACCACCCAGATTCCTGAAGTTCAGTGAGCAAATGGTTTTTATCTGTTCCATAAATCTATTTGTATGTGAAAAATCTATAAGTACTATTACCTTTTGATTGCATTTAATATTCACAAACCAAACAACACCCCGCTCTGCTTCTGATTTTTATTTCAGTTGTGTGGCATTTCAAGCATAATTTAAACATGATAACAACAAAATCTACATCCAATGTCTTGATTTCATTTGTAAAGTCATCTAGATGGCCACACACTTTGATAGGTTTTTTTCTTAAAGGTTCTGTATTGAGAATGCTTCAGACATGTGTTGCCTGGGTCTTACGTGAGGCAAAACCTTAATTAAAAGATCAGAGTATTTGAATGTGATTTTGTACTGTTGGAAAAAAAAAAAAAAAGAAACATAGATCGTTATAATTTCATAAATGGGAGTTTGAAATATTTTATTAAAGATCTGTAGACTTGCAAGACAAATTACAAAAGATCTGGAAAATATTCTTAATGGAGTAAGGCTTGATATATATATATATATATATATATATGTATA
>VXBX01007619.1:408675-439526 GCA_013400415.1 Scytalopus superciliaris | reverse complement strand
AAAAAAAAAAAAAAAGAAACATAGATCGTTATAATTTCATAAATGGGAGTTTGAAATATTTTATTAAAGATCTGTAGACTTGCAAGACAAATTACAAAAGATCTGGAAAATATTCTTAATGGAGTAAGGCTTGATATATATATATATATATATATATATGTATAGTATGAAATGATAGGCAGCATTCTATCTTCAAAGAAAAGACTGAAACTCATGGTCAATTAATATATTATTTCATAAGGTGTTTGTCTTTCCAGGCTGTATCAGTTACATAACAGTGAATAAACCGTGAATAAAACACAGCTCATCAATTACCTGATGTTTTGTTTTAGATACGCAAACATCTCATTACTGGTGTGGTGAGCAATCTCATAGAAATCGTCATGCAAGCAAAGAAGCTTGGTTCAGGCACAAAGAATTTGACTTCTAGCTTATATCCAGTGATGCATAGACAGTCTGTATCTCTTGGCTTACTTTCAAATGTGTTTCCAGATTTACCCACTATTCTACCTATCCTGGTGGTCTATATTAGACTTACAATTACATCTTAGTTACAGAACTTGAAAAGAGTGTGAACAAGGTTTTAGCGTGGTTAGAGATTGCAGAGCCAAAACACTTAAAGGCCTCAAAACCCTTAGAAGCCATCATTCCCTGCCTTGCTCAGTGAAAAATTAGCTCATCACTTTGCAGTGAGAGTATTTGGTACCTGCCACCAAATATTCCTCAATGCTTCAGTTGCTGAATTCCTCACAAGACCTTCAAATGAACACCCACTCTCATTATAATTTCTTCTGATTGGCTGAAATGCTTTGCCAAAATGCTTTAGCTCTGGCCCTTTATGATTCTGTTTACACTTTAGGGGATAACTTACCTGAATTCAAAAATTGAGATGTGTCAGTGCAAGTGTTTTTATGTGAAGGTAACTGGCTTAATGACTGCATTGAAAATATATTATCATGATACTCTTTAGAGGAAAAAAGGTAAAGACAGACTCTGTTTATGCTTTATTTTTTAACGAATCCTACTGAAAACCCTGAGATTTGCTCAGTTGGTTGGAGCATGGTGCTAACCACACCCAGCTTGTGGGTTCAATCCCCGTATGGGCCATTCACATAAGAGTTGGACTGAATGATGCTTGTGGGTGCCTTCCAACTCAGAATATTCTGTGATGTAAATCCTACCCTTTACCATTACACTCTTGTTTTAAATTTCTCCACAGATAAATTTGTGTTAAATTTAACAGAGATTAAAATTGAGAATTTTTGTTTTTCATGGAGAAACTGAAGTGTGGGAATGTATTGTTTTGTAGTGACTCATTCTAATTTTTTATATGTTGCTTACAGGTGAAGTGGAAAAAAGTGTTTTGTCAGTAGAATGGTCTCTATGCAATCATGAATAAAACCATAGGTCTAGATTTTCTTCTGAATGTGACATTCAGATGAAATTTCAAAACTTGTTTGTTGCTGTGTTTTTTAAAAAATGTAACTTGAATTTCAAGGACATTTCCACTGCTACTTCATTCAAGAAGGATTTATATTTCTGAGAAGTCCTCTCACAACAGTTCTTTGGCAGACTCTCACTTTGAATCTTTGGGTTTTAACTTTGAAATTGGTAGAAGAGGGGTTTTTTTGTCCTGTTTCCAAGCAAAGTAGAGGTGCGTGGCTGAGCTGCTTTTCTTTGCTCCTCTTTTTCAGTGCCTTCCCTCAAATAATGGCTGAGCCAGTTGATCAGTTTCAATCAAATGTGACAGAAGGAGAGAGCTGTGAGACATGAAGTTTAGGAAGAAAACAGGTACTTCAGTATGTCCAAGAGTCCCAGATTAGTGCTTTTACCAGGGAGCAGTAAAAGGCAGGAGCTAGCTCGCCAGTCATCTCCTAGACTTTCTATCAGCCTCAGCAGAGGCTGTTACCTGCCCCAATGGAGAGGTTCATGAGGGATGCTTTGGAAACTGTCACCTCAAGGACATGGGAGGCCCCAGGAGACAACACAGTGAGGTGTTTGTCAGGGGATCTGCAGTGTGATGATATTGCTCAGGAGAAGCTTGTTAGCTTGTGCTCTGGTCTCTGCAGTGTGATGGCAGCCATGTCATATACTTTACAAGAGGACCAAAGAACATACATACCTTGGGGTGGCTAAGTTAGCCAGAACTGCAATTAAATGTTAAATAATTAAATTGTTTCAGCTATTAATTGTAAGTAAATGTTGTTTTTAATTGCACTTTAATAATGCCATGCCCTTTATAACCAAAATTAATGTTTTCTGTCTCTCTGTTTTTGAAGTACATGTCAATTTAATTAAACTATTAATGGTAGACAGATTTTTAAGTACTTTATATTCTTCATTAAATTGTATCTGTTCAACAAGCATAAACAGGAAAATAGACTCAGTTAGAAGCAGATTCACGTTCTGCCTGATAAATCATTCATCATCAGATAAGATGATGAGGCATGCTTGTTTTTCTGTAGGCTCACAATGATAAACAAATCCACTTTTATATTGTAATATTTATTCAGTTCATAGAAAAATAAACAAGACTGTTCACTTTTCATATCAACAACAGGCTGAAAGCTGCTGTTTGCATTTATGACTGGTCAGTCAAGCAATATCTTGATGCTCTTAGGATCAATCTTCATTTTGTCTGAGGTGCTTGTTAGCAGAGCACATATCTGGTCTAAGATACAGTTCTTTCAGGGCCATTCAACTGCAGTAATAATGAATATTTCTGCTGTTCTTGCTATATTAGCCAATCATGTCTGGAAAGAATTAAAATATCTTTTGATTTATAATGCAAATGTTGAGTAAGTCTCAATCCTTGTAGGACTTGTTGCAGTACCCATTGCAGGAAGGCTGGTGAAAACAACTTTTTGAAGACTGTACAAGACAGAATTTTGTCAAAGTAATTTCTTATCCATTGGTAAAGTCTACAAATCCTAGTGGGCTGTTAATGGGCTAACAGGCTGAAATTAGGAAACACTGCAGCAACTGCTCGTGATACATTCCTGTGCATATTATACAGGCAGACAAAGATGTAACTGGTTATAATAGAGACAACAAATGTCCTTCCTTTGTGTGGCAGATCAATCAATAGCCAGGCATGTGATCTTGTTCACTATTATGTTAGTAATGAAACCTTCTTGTGATGTGACAACTGTGGAATAACATTTGGTCACAAAGCTGGTGTTAACAAGCACAACTGGCACTCTGGTAATTAGACTGATTTCTGGTCTACTTTCACAGATTGTCGATAAATGCAGTAAACAACAGGCTGCTTTCTTTCAGAAGAAGTTATATGAAGTTGTCATGCATTTGATGGTATGTACTGTACTCTCCTTCATCTTTTATCAGATTCTGGCAAGGTGGAGAGGTACACATATTTCTCTATAAAATAATATTTCACAATAGTAACTTTGCATGCATTGTTCATCAATCACCTAATTAACCTCAACCTTCTTTTCACTTGGGAAGAACGTTAATTTCTCAGTTACAGGTAGGCAGTTAGATGGAGATGTTCTTCCTCAAATTTTCAGTGTTCTCCCCTCTGATAAAGCTGTGGGCTGTTACCTCAAACCTCTGCTGTGGGCAGCCATTAATATTGTTTAAAGATAAACTGAAATATTAAAAGCCATAGATTATTGTTGATTTACAGGCCAAAAATATAGATCACATACAATTCTAATATAATTTATAATATTAAACAAAATAACTACATTCAGCCATGGATGTGCTAGCCAGCTTTTCCATCACCAGTGACTGTTACATCAAATCTCATTTGCTGTGTTTTGCTCTTTGCACAGACTTGCAGTAGTAGAAAGCTGAACGGCTGTTTGCTCTGTTCACCTTCATGGCAGAATTAAAAGGAGCAAGAGCTCCTTCCTTAGCTTCTGTACCTCCTCCAAGCCTATAGCCTGGCTCTGCACATAGGAAAATGAGTGAGTGCTGTAATTTTGTCTCCTCCACTTTCCAAGCAGAAGAATTGAGTCAACTGAGATTTGTCTGGGGAGCTACTCAGTTTATGTTACATTGGCTACATGGCAAAACTTAGCTGGAGGTACTTGAAACATGGACACTATGAACCAGAAAGGGTTTCTATGCTTGCTCTCCTTTTACAAGGGACATAGAGAAACTGAAACACTGTGTAGGGGACAGCAAATAGTGATAGTGCCATGGCATGTCTGGGCTATCCGGCAGTTTGCCCAAATCTGCTAAGACTAGATCCACGTTGATTTCAAGAATCCTAACTGGTACAATTTGACTGAGAAGGTGTTTTTTTTTTTCCTCTTGTGCTGGGTCATTTTTTGACTACCTACTGTAACCAAATTCACTTTGAAAGATCAAGAGATCAGTGAGCATCTCTTCATGGCCCTTATCAATGGTTACCAGATCCTAAAATTCCCTTTGCAATTGACAAAACCCAGTAGGAAAGAGTGTTTTACAGTAGGTACCTAATCTTATGCAGGATTAAAGCAGGAAGATGCCCCATTAGCAGTCAGTGAACATAAAAACTAAATTCACACTCATAAACCAGGGAGAGGTTTTGGATAAGTTCACTGAGCCGTAGGTATCAAGAAGTTAGAGGGTATAAATAGCAGTGACTGCAGAATGCTAATCTGAATGGCTGGAAATGATTATCAGAGATGTTTGCTGCTGCTCCCTTCAGAGGGATAAACCACTAAGAAAGACCTGTGGGTTTATACCCTACAGGCTTCTAGGAAGGGAGAACTTGGAAAGTAACAAAGGAATATGTGGAGGTTTTTTCTGATAGGGCAGAACAATGTGTAGGGAGGAATTAGCAAGAGGTCTCTGGGTATACAAAAATGCCAAGAGGGCTAAATCTGACCTCCTACTGAAAGCAGGATCAGCCATGAGGCCAAACCAGGTTGTTCAGAGTTTTGTCTGGTCTGCTTTTGCAAATCTCCAAGAATAGAGATGACACAGCTGTCCTGGGATGCTGCTTCACTGCTGTTCCCCTGCCCAGAAATCACTCTTAAGGTACAAATGTGTATCTTCAACCGTTTCTTCAGTTCCAACATAATTTTGTTGGAATCAGTGCTTCTCAGAGCTCCACATAGATTTCTATGGCTAAGCCTCAGACCTATTCATAAAATATTCAAATCTGCTGCTGCTGCTGCTGCTGCTGCATCAAGATTGCATTCACCTGCCAATGAGAGTCCATAAGCAATGAATCTTTTTATGCTGCAGGAAGTCAGAAAATAAAGTCTTAGTTGCTAGAAGAGATTGGGTTCCAATGATGCCTTAGGATTTTATATATTTGTAGATTTTTATATACCTATAGAGCTTCTCACATTTGAAGTAGCAACTCACTGTTTTAACTTTGTGCCGCATTCATGAATTTCTGTCTCAAGGGTGAGTTGATAGCCAGAACATCATGTTTGGGGCACATGTACCAGGACTAGAATAATAAGGTACCATTTTAGTCAAATCAATAGAAGGCCCAGAGACCTTGGAGAAGCTCCAAAGAAGGGATGTGATATGAAGATGATGATGATGAAGAAGTAAGGGGTCTTGAGACCTCCGACTCAATTCCAGAGGGGAGTCCCAAGGGCCAGACCTGAGAGAGGTTCTGGAGGTGGCATCAGGGTGGACCGTTCTTGGGTTGGATGTAACCTTTTGTTATGGTAATTAAGTAGTGTTATAAATTTGTAAAACCCATATACTGCTCGCACATCTATGTCCTCTACACATGAAAGCTTTCAGTAAAGGTGCTAGCTGGCATGCCTATATACCTATATACTGTCTGCTTATCCATTTGTATAATTTACTCGGTGGTTTTGAGGAGGATTTACCACACAGGTAAGTTTACCAGGGATGACAATGCAGAGTGTTTTCAGCACATGGCTGGAAAATCTTAGCCATAGCTGCACGTATTTAGACTTTTTCAGTGCACAGTTTGTAGGAAAGGTTTTTGTCAGGAAGAAGCACTGTGTTCTCCCTTCTTAAGTGTGTATTTCACACTCTAAAGCAAGTTCTTTCATAAGATTGAATAAATTCTAGTTTACTAGCTTTGTTTCTTAAAGAAATGTGAAGAAAATAGTACAGGAAGTGGCAGACAAGTTGCCTTGGCATTTTGTGTTTATTTGCCATCAGTCACTTCCACATGAAATTGTTCCATTTACAAACTAGTATAATTTTTTTCCTAAGTGTCTAGTTGTGGAAAATGAAGCTAAGTTGTTTATGACCTGCACTGTACTTCATCACTAACCTTCAGTAAATGTACAAGTTCTGGAATGAGAATAAAGCTTCACCAATGGTAGCACAGCATGAGGCAAAGTCTAATGCATACTACTGTGGTGCACCTGTGCTGGCTTTCCCTTGCTTATTGGGATAAAAAGTGTGCTTTATTAGCAGGAAAATAGGTAAAGCTTAAGAGGCCAATCTTCTCTGCTTGGCATATGGAGTTCCCATTAACATTAGTGAGTAAAATGGATATATTTTGACAGGAGAGCAGACACTTGAGGGAGCAGAGAAGTGCAGAAACAAGGTGACATATTCATAGCCACTTTGCAGACCAAAACTAAACTTTTAGAGTTTCTAAATGCAAAGATTGCATAATGTGTTTGTATTACTTAATAACTGTCAAAAATCTAGTGAGGAAAGCCCAGTCCAGTCTTGACCTTTCAGAGAACAAAGTGCCAACTTCTCCCCAACCCATGCTTAGGCCCATCCTCAGTAAAACACTTTTTTGACACTTTTTCCACACTCTTAATAGTTATCTTCTAGTTTTCATTGTCCACGTGGAAATAAGTAATTAAAATTTCTTTGGGAAGGAAGCTTTGTCACTATCTAGAGATCTCAATTTTTTTTTTTCTTTTTTTTTGCACCTTTACAGTCTGGTTTTGAAGGCTATAGTTGCATGAATGAAGGTGAGGGTAGAAGAATGATGATCACATGTTTTCTTCTGTTGATGGACAGAGGAGATCTGGCTTTGGGCTGTTCAGCAGCCTTTCATGTCACAATCCTTGCAGTCCAAACCTATTGTCAGGGGAGGTGCACAACGATGGCTGAAGGAAGAGGATCAGCCTCTTGCTGAAATGATAAAGGTGGCAAGTGTTTTCTCAGTGTTTAGGTAAAGACAATTGTCTCGATGTCTTTCTTCACATGTACAATATATCTGTCTTTCCAATTTCTCACTGAAAGTTAGATCCTGAATTTCTAACTTAACTGGATAAGACAACTAGCCAGAAGAAATGAGAGATCAGCTGAGGACATTTCTAAACTCAGTTTACTGGGGAGCCTCAGGCTTACTCTGGCTTTTCAGGCTGCAGCAGTAGCCAAGAACATTTATTCCCATTTCCACTTGGCAAAGAAGATTTCTTTTTTCTTCTCTTTTCTTTCAGCTATGGGCTTCATTTCAGTTACTTCTTTTCTATCTTTCCAAAATCCAATTACTGAAAAGCTACTTTTTGGATGCCTTTAGCCAATACCCTGAGTGTCCATTTAAAACAGCTAGACACAGATGATGTATAACAGCTTTTTGGTTCAGTGGCAAAACTGAACCCAACCCAGCTGAACCTGAATCAGACAGTTTAAGAAGTTTTTTACTAAGTTAACAAAGAGTTATTTATACTCTACATCTGAAGAAAAAAAGCTTAAATATTTGATGATCTTTCCCCCTATTCTTTTAGTAGGTATTTTTTTCAATCATAACATATTTTCATATCATAGTGGTAAAGTTATTTTTAGAAAAAAAAAAATCACTGTGGAATCTCACTTTTAAAATGCTAAAAACTGTTTTAACATTTTAAAAAGAAAAAAAAATCCTTTCTGCTTTTTCAGCCAATGCTCTATCCTGTGCTAAGCTCAATAACAGGAATTGTCCCCACTCCCCTGTGCCTCAGTGTGTGAGTGAAGGTAGCCCTGTGGGGTGGAGGGGCTGTGTGGCCTGGAGATGGTCATCAGAGCCAGACACTGCTGTAAGTGCTGTCAGTGGTCTGCTCTGTCCTATATGTGTTACTGCTGTGCTCCACAGACTTGCTCAGTTGATTTCAGTAACTTTCCAGGCTCACCTCAAAGTGCTGCATTTGTACCTATGAAGCTTCTATGATTATGGTCTAGGCAGTGCATGATTAAAGAAGAGTCAAATCCTGCTGCCCAGCTAAGTTTCATGAACTTCTTAAATTCAGTGTATCTGCTGGGGAGAGGGTTTCCTGACACATTTGAGATGCTTTGTCACTTGGAAACCTTGAGTCAATTTAGTTACTGTTTTAATTTTTGTTGGATTTATAAATTGTGGTCATGTGTCACGAGGTCAGTTTAGACAGCTTGGTAAGCTGGAAAATCTAGCAACAAATCGAATCAAGTGAACATCCTTTCATTTCAACATCTTTTCCTCTCCTTGTTTCAAGCCCAGAAGGAGGCCTTAAAGCTGATGAGCAGATAAATTCAATTATACTTAAAGCAAACTTTGGCTCTTAGCTCTCATACTACCTTTCCCCGTCTTTACCATCTATCCTATTGCAATCGTTTAGATTTGCCCCAATAGTAGTTTGCCTATTAGCTTTGCTAATGAATTTACTAGTGCAGAAGACCACTTGCAAGGCTGTCCTAAACATAATGAATGTAATTATTTAGCGCAAAACCAGGGCAGCTTCTTTTTCTCTCTTGACAAGAATAATTCTTTATTCTCTCATTAGCTATGTGCCTTGGTCTCAGTAAACTAGTTATTGACCTGCTCATTTAAGGAGCTTCACTCTAAATGCTGCTTCCCTTATTTAACTCAGACAAGTTCCTCTAATTTCCCCTCACCATGCAGTGTTAGCCCGTAAAATGTAACCATTGTTCATTTGTTGTGAAGAGAGCTGGAAGACAGGAAGCTATTCTTAGATGGATGCTCAGCCTCGTGAGCCCTGCTTGCTTGTCCCTGGTTATAATGGATACAAAACTGTATGGGGCTTAGTAGACATCGTGTAAACTCTATAGGAAATCCGAGCCAATGAATCATGGAGACAGACCCCCACTGAGCATTGTGTGTCTGAATAGACTGCAAACAGATAGAAAAGCAGCTTAAGCAAGTGGCTTTCATCTGACAAGAATGCATAAATTAGAAATGAATTGAGAGTATCTGTTGTTTTAAAGCAGTTGGATTTTTACTTTCTTTACCATTTCCCTGTTGTAAGAAACCACTAATTACTTAGACTACACTGAAGACTGATGTAGTTTTTGCATGTGTGTGGTTTTTGCTGCTCTTTAAGCCTTCTCCATTGGATTGTGCCATCTCAGCGCAGTGGTGCCATCCCATGCTACATCCCCAGCAGCTGTACAGTTACCTCATCCCATCTGGAGCATCTTTGGAACATGACATAGATCCTGGGAAAAGCAAGGCTTCAACAGTGTCAGAGCTCTACAGGTGCAGGTCCTCAGCCAGGAGCACAGCACCAGTTGAACAGGGGGTAACCTGTGGCAGAAGTGGCAGTCTCTCATCTCACCCCTGCAGTACTCAGTGCTGAGCAGCAGTTGGTTGGCTCCTGTTATCTTTGGGCTATTAAGTATGTAGGATTCCTATCAGGTGGCACCTGACCATCAGTAAGTGGAAGGGGATGGCATTTCCAGGCAGCCTTCTCCTGAAATCAACCATTGCCTGACCAATGGGGACATCCCAGGGATGCCAAGGAGCAGTGCCTGCTTGGTCTGGATCCAAGCTGTCCTAAGTCAAAGGGTGGGATGTGGGTGGAGACACTCAGATCCAAGATGATAGCCATGTAATGAAGGCAAGTATGAGGAGAGTGCAAAATCCCAAGACCTAGCCTTTCCCCACCTTCATGGTAAAAGCCTCATCCCAGAAGGAATTTTTTTTTTGCATAGGAATTCAGTAGGCTCCTCCAAGAGGGACGCTCACTCACTGCATCTATGGTCTGGAAGTGGGAAACAGTCTACACTCGCAAACCCCATCTCCTGCTGATAACACACTGCCAGTCCCTGCTCAGTGACAGCCAGCCAACCACCTAAGGAGCAGCTGCCACCTACCCAGCTTTTTCCACAGCAGCATCACAGATCAAAGGTCAGCAGTGGTAAGGTTATGTCCTTCCCCACCACCTTTCCAGCTGGGCCCAGTGCATCATTGGTGCTGTGCCTCTGGAGATTGTCTCCCACTGCAGCCCTGTGCAGTGCCTGCAGGGTGCAGCTCACCCTCTGCCAGCAGCAGCTCCAGCACCACAGAGGGGACTGGAGGATGGTGATGGGCAGAGACAGGGCAGACTGAGAAAGGGCTGGCAGTTCTGGTGCAAGCTCAGCTGCTGGCTGTGAAGAGGACTTTTCCCTTTGAGAGTGCCACATGGGCTGTGTTTGCCCTCATGCCTCCTGCACATGGTGAGCTGGTTTCAGAGGCAAGGTTATGGTGCTCTCAGGTCTCAGAGAGCAGCAGGGTCAGGTGTTTGCAGGAGAAGGGCTGTTGCTACCACATACCATGGCCTCAGCAGCAACAGAAGTCATCCCCCTCTGAAGGAGCTGATGTGGTGGTGGTGGGTCAGGGATCTGCTGGGTTCAAGGGCTGGCAAATGGGGCTCTGTGCAGTGGCTGACTGCCATTTTGTTGCTTGCTTTTTGATTGTTTTCTAGCTTTTTTTTCAGTGCCTTTTTTGTTAATTTTGCTGTTTTCTAAAATGAAATATCCTGTCTCTAATTGTTCACAGATTGTGATAATAGACTACGGGCAGATGGCCCATAGCTTGTGGTCCAGCAATCATATGAGAGAGACAGCATCCCTCAGCGTGTTTATAAATACTGGTGCTGCAGCACTGCTGTTTTGCATGGCCCAGTATGGGCCATATTCCCTCCTGCTGTAATGATCTGTGTTTCTCACTGTGTCACTTGTGCCAGAGGCCCACATGAGGTCCCTGGCTATCTATAATTTGTATAGCCTCTGGTAGGTCTCCAGATGGGCCTTTGGGGCAGCATCACTTTGCCTTTGTCTAGTGAGGTAAAGGGGTCTGTGTCTTTTCAGGTGGGAAGAAGATGACACCTGAGTGGGTCACCCTAAATTGGACAGAAACAGCCAAGACAGCAGAGAGATCCAGGCTGGGGTGCTGATGCCCTACTGTGAGGGCAGGCTGGAAAATGAAGGTACTGTGACTGTGTGATCCCGTGCAACCTGTCAGACCGTGTCCCATGGACACCACTCTTTGTCCAGTGCCTCTGCTGATGGTATTCCAAAAGCTGGTGCCCTGCCTGCCATTGCCAGATCTGAACCGCAGCTGAGCTTTGTGTGAAGCAATCATCAGGTCCTGCAGTCCCTGTCCCCTGTGGTCTGGGGAGCTGCTCCAGAGCAGCAGACAGGAGCATGAGCCACCCCGTGTACACGTGTCTGCTGGCTGCAGTGTGACTGTGTTGTGCCAACTGCAACAAGTCTATGGAAATATGGCTTACACAGCGTAATGTAAAAAACCCATCAGATTTCATTTTAGACATGAAAATAAATTCCAAATTTATGCACTGCAGGAAGAGAGTGCAAGGTATTTTACAAGGGCATATAGTGATAGGACAAGGGGTTAATTGCTTTAAACTGAAAGAGGATAGGTTTAGATCAGACATTAGGAGCAAATTCTATACCCTGAGGATGGTGAGACACTGGAACAGGTTTGCACAGGGAAGTTGTGGATATGCCTCACCTCTGGAAGTGTTCAGGGCCAGGCTGAAGAGGACTTAGAGCAATCTGGAAGGAAGAGAGCAACCTTCCTTAGTGGAAGGTTCCCTGCCCATGGCAGGGGGGTTTGAACTAAATGATCTTTAAGACTCTTTTCAACCCAAAACATTCTGTGATTCTATGGTTTATACTGAAAAATGGAAAATATGGCACTGTATTTTAACTGCCAGGTTTTCTCAAAATTATTCTTAAAATTCTAATATTTTTAATAATAAAGCTTTTAGGCTAAGTCTTTGATATGAGGCAGCTTACTTTCAAGGTGTTTTCCCATTTCTCCTAGGTAGATCTAAAAAATAAATGCTTGATTTTAAGCTAGCATTTGTCTGTTTGAATGTGACTGTGGTGCAGAAACTTAGTGATAAACACCTTTGCCTTACAGGGAAAGCTGGTTAACAGTTTCATTGCATTTTTAAGTCTGAATAATGATGCTTTAATATATATTTTTCTTGACTGTAATTCCAGCTGTCTTTATAAGAGTAACTTGGCTTGTCAGTGCATGAATTCTAAGATGAAAATTAGACAAACTGGGAAGAAGTCTACTGGCAGAAGACCAGGGCAGCAGGACAAGGTGGTATGACTAAAGTATTGTTCAGAACAGTAGTCTTTAGCCGGAAATTTAGAAGGTTATATATCTGAACTCTGTTCAAAGCTGTTTAGTTACAGGTTCTGTGGGGTGTATTGGTGTGTGTGACTTCTGGATCAGGTCTTGGTTCCTTAGTCATGACTACAGACCTGCCCACCATTATGCGGCTCTGCAGAAGATGGGAGATGTGCAAATGTTAAAATGGTGTGCAAGACACCAAACTGGTCCCTGATGCTCTGCAGTATCCAAAAAGTGTTTTCTTTGGGTCTTGCTGAGGACATTGCTGGAGTTCTCCCTTCTTCTTGACTTCCTGTACCCTGAAAGGTAGAATAAGTTTCAAATGACAGCATTTTCATCATGGTCCCAAGTTTCATTTATAATGGCAATAGCTCACAGGAAGGTAGTATGTATGTAATACAAATTCTTCTTAATTCTCAGCAGAGGGAGTATGGTCCTGTGAGATCATGTTTTTCCAGTTGGTTAGAACATTTCTTGCTCTGATAGCTCGTCTTCACAAATCGTCATTAGTTATTTTATGTGAAACATCAGTAAGGAAACAAAACAGGGTGATCGCAGTCACTTAATTCTACACAAACCTTCCTATTTCTTAACAGTCATCTCTTTTTATGAAAAATGGTTTGACACTGAAATATTAGACTGTAAATTGCAAGAGGGAGATTAATATGTCTTCTATCTTGGCAAGTTTTCCCATTATATCATTAGTACTGAGACCTTAAGTTTAGCTTGTTTTTAGAGGTTTGATGTAACTAACAGAAACTTTGATTTGATGCACATAATCATATTACCTCTTCTGCTACTAAACTGGTCCTTATACAGGTTTACTTAGATTTATTTATCTGCATTTTAACAGAATCAACTGTGTATCAAGGGATTATCTATAATATACTTACAGCAGTTCCACAATTAAACAATGGCTAAAATAAGGAGCAGGACAAAACATGATGTGTGTGTGTTAGGAAACAGTACTGAGTTATGAGTTCTGCCTCTGCAAGACAGAAATGCATAAAGGCATGGGAAAAATATATTCCCCAAGATTTATATTTGAAAATGTGAACACAAAAGATGAAGGGTTTAGGATCATTTTTACCTTTAGAGGGAATGTCCTTTTGAGGGTTAAGGTGCAAGCTGTTCCTTCATCTCTAGCAGTGGGCTTTGCCTCCCACCCACTAAGAGAAGAAAGTGCCCTGCGACACTGTGTGGACCTTTGGTGAAGTTGCCTTTTTTAGTTGCTCTTCAGGAAGCCTTTTCTTGTTCCAGCTTGTGAGACTCTCAGGTAGTCTTGTCAGAGCTGTTATTTCCAGCCTCATTGTCCACTTGTTGTATGATACCTGAGTCCAGGACTCTCCTGTACAGTGGAGAACACATGTCCCCCATCACAGACATCTTACTGTTTAGCAGAGAGTGAAAAGGGCGACAAAAAGCCCTGCAATCACAAAGGCTTGTGCTATATGATAACCTTGAATGCATGGTTTATTTTTCTTCTCTGCAGATACATATTTGTAGCTAAACCCATCCTTTCAAGCTTCTCTCATGAGACTGATCATTTCTTGGCATTCCAAGAGAAGGGGTCACTGGTGTTCAGAGGAGCAGCTGAAGTAGCAGCATTACACAAAGCATAAACACTTTCAGAGTCAGTAAATGAAAGCAATGTACTTTGCTCCAATACTCATCAAACAGAAAGAAGAATCTGTCTCAGCATGCTGTAAGATGATCATTAATTTTTAATAGTGTTAATGTTTATTAGTGACAGATGATTGACTTTAAGTGCCTTATGAATAAAAAATAAATTATGTGGATTTTGGGCATCTGCCTTAGATTTGTATGCAAAGCCAGTGGGACTAACCTTCACAGTTTCAGAGAACTGTAGCTTCAATTCCTCAATGTATGCCATAACACAGGCTGTAAGACTTCTTGGATTTTAGCTCTGATAAACCTAGAAGTCCTTTCTGTCCCCTTTCTTAGGGCACATTCACTGCTTGGGGGCTTCAGGGTGAGAGGGGAGCTCACTGCAGCTCTTTTGGCTAGGGCAGAACTGCTGGAAGGTGCATTATTCACTCTGAGGCTCTGCTGGATTTCATAACACTTAAACACCTGTGTCCATCAAACAGAACACACAGGATCACAGCTAGAGCTGCTCTTGACTTTGTAATTTCATTGACTGACAGTTTAATATCTATTTATTTTCACATCTGACTCCGGTAGAGACAGGCTGGCATCCTGAATGTCAGGATATTATGCTGACAACTGTGTTTTTTCATTACTATAGGAAAAAAAACGATTCTTTGTAAGTAAAGAGGTTCTTTTCAAGCACAGCAAGTGTAATAAAGACCAAATTATGCTTCATATAAATTTGGTAGTAACCAGTGATAGGTTATGTGTACATATTTATATAGGAACAAGGGCACACAGTCTTCAACTTTCTAGTAATGTCTCTTTATCCTGTGAAATGCCATGTAATCATATTGTTTAAATAGCTGAAACAACTGTCTTTACCACGGACAGTCATAAGGAGCACAATCTTTGCTTAAATTAAATGTTTAAAATTTCCCTCTTATTTTAATCCAATTTTGTTTGCTTTCTAAACAGGCACAAGTGGCTTATCCCATCTAAATTCTACAATATTTGAAACTACTGAAGAGAACATTTTGAGAAAAGATAAGTACGTGTGTTTTGGCGAGGCTGTGCTGATGTTTAGAGAAAAGAGGGTAAAACTGCTTCCATGTTGGGCACTGGCCAAATGGCTGATGACTCTGAATAATGTTCTCCAGATGTTAGGCAGTTGAACGGGACCAAAATGCTGTTACAAACTTACTGTCATTCAGCATTTACTACATAAACAGAAAATTTTTATTTAATTCCACTTTAGTTCAATGGATTGTGATTAATATTGTAATTACCCCAATTCAGAGAACTTTTTAGACCGAACTCTTCTGAGTTTTCTCAGAGTGTACCACCATACATAAGCCCTAATGACATGGTGTATCTGACTGGGATCTGCCCTGAAATTGCATGCCCTAGTGTTCCCTAACTACTGGGTGTTGTGTCAGCAAGGAGGAGACACAACTGCACTCTGTAAAACATTTCAAGATGCTGAAATTAAATTGCATCTTATCTGGGGGGAGAAAAAAGGAATTGCTCTCAAAATTCATAGCTTTTAACTGGTCGTCAGATGATATGAAATCATCTGATTTCTCAGCAATCACAATGTTAATTACTTTAATTAAAGCAACACCTTGCTTATGATTTTTGAAGATTTTTTTTTTTTGTTATGCCTAAATGCCTTATCTCAGTTTCAGGGTGTAGTTGGGGCCTCACAGTCTTGCACACACATGGCCAGGGGGTGTGGCACTCTGCTCACAGGACATGGGGCTTTTCAGTCCTCTTTTGGGTGTGCAGATACTCCCACAGTAGTGCCTCGTGCTGCATCACATCTGTCCCCCCTTGCCCAGCCCTGGCTTGGTTCATGCACCCATCTTCAGCCTGTCTGGCTGCTCTTGAGTTCTCAGATAGAGGTCTGTAGGCTGGGTTGCCTTTACAGGTGGAAATCTCTGCTCCTCCTGTTCCTGGAGGGGCATGTCAGTACCCACAGAATTTGCATTGCACTTTAAGAAATAGTTGCACAAGTTGTACCCTCACAGAGCCTTGGGTGCCACACATCCCTTCAGGAACCTGCTAGAGGGTGACAGCATGCGTCACTTTTCCCCAGTGTGCACTTGCAATTTGACGCCTCAGTGCTCTTAGCCACTTAAAAACCTCCAAAAACTAGTTCTCTGCCAGTTATTGGGTGGATTGCAGTTCCCACACTGTACAAATACAGATGCACAGAGACCCACCTTGGTGGTAAAAGGTAAAGAGAAACACAGTGTTTGTATCTTTCTGAGTGCATAATCATCAGGGTCAGATTTTGCATGATAAAAGCAAAACTGATTTTTGTGCAGCTAATCAAAGCCCAGGTAAGGGCTTGGTGCTCTGCTTCCATTTACAGCAGTGTCAAGAGTATAGCAAGGACAAATGGGAATCATGCATGATCATAATGTTCCTATTTATATACACGTAAAATAGAACAGGGTTTTAAAAGCGAATACAATTTTCTATTATAATGATACCCTTAATAACAATATGGTTTCACCGCAAAGATATAAACAAATATAATAGAAAATGAGATAATGCCATAAAATGGATGCATTATTTTTGGAATTTGAAGGACACTTGCCAGAAAACCTTTACTAACTCGTGCAATACACGGCAAATGAAATACAGACTTACCTTCTGCTGTTGCCTGGATATAACGTATTTACTGTGCAGTTTTCTTATCAGTCCGGATTTCTAAGATAATTAATTGTTCCTGTCACGTATATAATATCTGACCTAGAATTTAACAGAACTCACTAGACAAATGTTGAATAAGAGATAATACTTTTTTTAAAAAATTCATTGGAAGATGCAAAACTGATAAATAATGTGTTTCCACAGTAGAGCTCTGCAACAGCCAAAAGTGGTGCAGTTAGGCTTCTTCAAGCAAGAGCAAAAGCCATTTTATTAACTACAAGTTTATCCTTTTATACTATTTTTCTACTGTCCACACACACATAAGCTACATCTCATTGGCTACATATACTTGTTCATGAGTCTTAAACCAACTGCTGATAGGTAGTCGGCATCTCTCTTCGTGCTGGCAAGTACCAAAACATACTCTTGTTTTCTACGGTTGTTCTTCTCTTTCTTCAGCTTTCCCAGCCTTGGCCTAAGGACACAGGTGGTGTTTCCTACTGCTTTCCCAGGCTTACAGCCGCATCCTCACAAGGCCAAAGCTGTCCATAGCCCAGTAATCTTCCACAGGGCTCTACATGAGCTAGATATGCTATGATTATCTCAAGAATTTTATTGAAGTCTTCTGTTTAGATTTTGCATATACTTTGCTGCTAACTCAATAGAAATTAACTATAATAGCAAAGTAAAAATGAGGTTTGTCTCCTTTAAATTACTAATGTTAAAAGTATTGTTGATGAAATAAGAGCCCACCTGAACCAAAACACATCCTATGAGCATTCTATTTAGAATGTGTTTTAGAAAATATTACAGATTTTATTTATGAAATTAGCCTACTTCCTCTTATTACATAATTTGTCCCTTTTATCTTTGCTTCTTTCTCTTTTTGCTGAAATCATGGAATACAAAAATGCTCTTAAGAGGTTGGTTTTCTTTGTAGCTTCCACTTCAGTTCTTTGCTGATTGCGTGTGTGTTTCTTTTAATCACTTAGCAGTCTTCTGTCACATAAATGACCAGTCCTTTCTCTTGCATTAAGAAATACCATAACCAGAAGTGCCAAAACAGATTGCTGGATGGTGTTTATTATCATGCATTTACTATGTCTCTATTTATCCACATTCTTGGCATATTTGGCAATCTACTGATTTTCCCTCCTCTTGGAGCTGAAGGATGCACAGGGAAAGGGATCCATCCTCCCATCAGATGCATACATAGCTGGGGTGTAACAAGTAGTAGCCTGGGGCAGGAATGCCCCTGGGATGGAAAATGCTGCAAGGTAAGAAAATGCAGAATTAAAGAAATCAAGGATGACTTGTGTCTTCACTGTTACTGAGTGACTCCTCAGGCTTTCTGCCCAGTTTAAGGGTGTCAGAACTTGAAGTTCTCCCTCTTATGGATGACAGAACTGAGAAAGAATGAAAAAAGCTTGTTTCTTGTTTTCTCAAGCATAGTTTGTGATGCCGAACACATTTGGAGGTGGGCTTGGAGTATGTGGCAGGTGAGGCAGAACCTGGAGTCTAGAGCTGTCCCACCTGTGTAGGAAAATCGGGAGTGTGGCTCTGCAAAGAGCTGGAAGGGGAGGAGTGCTGAGCTGTTGTATCTCTTGGGAGCCGGGGGCAGGGAGAGATGTGTCAGGGCTCAAGGCTGCACCCCCATCCCTCAGAGCAGCAGCCGGGGCTCCAGCACAGTGACACACAGTGCTGCCCTAAGCAACGCCCTGCTTGTGCACAGCCACGTCTGAAACGGGCCCTGAGAAATGATGACGGTATAGGCAGAGTCAATAGGTCTACCTTTATTTGAGTTCCACTGCCTTTCACCCCCTAACACAATGGAGTTTTTTTCTGGTGCTCCCAGTTGTCTTGATTTCACAGATTATCGAGGAAATGTAACACAGATGCTCTCATTATTATAAAAATGCAGTTAGGTATCTAAAATGTCACTCTGAATAGTTCCTTTGCCAGTGCGATGTAGGTTTAAATCTTGAGCAGGGCATGTGATTTCAACTTGCCTTGAGCATAATAAGGAAGTAATTACTCAGCTCTTGAGAAGGGTCCTAATATCATTACAGATAGCCTGAATGTCCAGGCAATATCTGCCTATTGTTTGAAATGGTTTCAAAATACTTGAAAAAAACCAAAAAGGCCTCCTCGCATTCAAGTCACATGGGAAAAATGTGAGTTACCATAAAAAAAGTGTTATGAGATAATTCTAAATGTCAGTTTAGCATATTTTAGCCTATTCGATCTTTAAACAGAATCGAATAACATCTTTCATGAAGTAAATGTCTTTTTGGTAAACTGAAAGGGACAATAATATTTAAAGGTCAGTTAACATGGAGAGTTGGTTCTAGTTATTATTATTAAAGATCCAGCTGTATTACCTTTACACAACATTACCCCACAAATCCTTATTAAAACTGCGAAAGCAAGCCGTATCTTTCCTTCTTTTCCTCCCTCCCTCCTTCCTGCCATGATTCTGAGAGCTTTGATTCTGCCTTCTCTTTATGTGTAACAATTTCTCTAGTGAATAGCACTGGATGATCCTCACCTTGCTTCTGCCACACTGCATCCGAAAGAGTCATACATTATAGTTGCTGTCAATGCTGCCAACTAGAAAAAACCCTCTCATTTCTACATTACATTTCAGCCTCCCACGTATGACATGAGCTACTCTGCAAACAGTTGTTTAATAGTTTTCAGCTGCTTAGGAAATGGTAGTTGATTTCAACATTTTTTTTGTTTAAAAAGAAGTAGCAGTAGTGTGTTGTGCGACTGCTACTGTGTTTAATTGGAAACAGGCAGGCTGTCTGTCTGCCCATCACACTGCCCACCCAGCCGTGACCAATTGGTATTAATAGTCTGCACAATGTGATGATTAATTTACGCACCAGCACCCCCCACCCAGAAGACTCGCCTGAGAAGGACTCTTGCAAGGGTGCATGTCTCCCCAGGGCTGGAGGGAGGGATAATTTTGGGGGTTGTGCTGCAGGCTGGCAGCACCGGGCAGGCCAGGTGAGGGCTCTGTGCCCTTGCACACCATGGGGTGACAGCCAGGGGGCATGGCTGTGGGGCCTTTGGAAGGATTTCTTCCCGCAGCTCCCTGCCAGTGCTTAAATTGTGCTCTGCTTGGGTAGGTTTCCCCTGGTCTTTTAGCCACCTACTCACAACTGTGAACATGTGGAAAGGAATAGCAATTACAGAGCAGCTTTTGAAGCCTGCAGAGGCCAACATGAGCTGTGAGAGAGGTCTGGTGCATGGGATGGAAGAGTTTGCTCTGCATTTGTTTCTGCATCTGGGCACTGCTCTTGGCTGTGCTCACAGCCCTTTCATTCCTAAGCCAGCCTTGATAAAAGAGGAAACTAGTTGGTTTTGCTGAGGATCCCTGAGGGGAATTTGCTGCCACTGCAGAGAAGGGTGTTGGCATGAGTGAGGTGGCTGGGCAGGGAATGAAAAGGAGGTGGAAAGTAAGGAGAAGGGATGGTGTTTTCTTTCTTCACAGTGCTGGATGTAGAGAAACCAAAGTGATTTGGGAGCCCTTTCAGTCAAGGTGGACATAGAACAGGGCTGTAACAGACTGTTACCCTGCTCCTGGGCACCTGGGGGATGAGCAGGGACAGTATGTGCCGGGCCCTGTTCCTGATGGGGAATTCAGATGTAACCCTCATTTTAACATAGAGAGAGAGAGTTTAGGTAAAGAGATGTGAACTGTGCAGTGTAGCTGTGTCTGATGGTGTGTGTGCCAGGGGCAGCCTGGAGACCCTTTCCTTCAGTAGTGGAGATGTATCCTGTGTGCCCAGAAAAAATGAAGGACAGCTGTGTGGTGTTCAGTGCAGTGACTGCTTCTCTGTGCTGAACAATTCTACTAAGTGCAGTATGCTGCTTGTAAAATGGCTTCCATGGAGAGACTGCAAATGCTGACTGTCAGGTTTTTTATCCTAAGAAACCTCAAAAAAAAGTCATGGTTTCTATTTTTCAAAAAGCAGAAATGTGATATGCAAGTGGAATGGTTTGTTACAAGCTGTGGCTTTGATGAGATATACCAGTATCAATCTCTTGTTACTGCCATTGTGAACATGAGGATTTGGTGGGTAGTGCACCCATACCCATGAACTCCAGGGAGAGGTGTTGGTCAAGGCAGAACAGCACTTTGCCTGTAAGATGTGTTTGTCCAGAATCAGGACAGATATTTGCATGCAAGTTAATTACCCAAATTACCTGATTGTGCCAGTCAGGAAAATCACCCACTTGGGAAAGGACCCTGCTGTAGACCTAGTATGACTGCTTCCATACAGTGTTGTCCAACAGCTGGTCATGGCTTTGAGAACGGGAGGAGGACTTGAGAACTTTCAGGCACCACCTCTGCTTCAGCAGGTGCTTTGGTTTCCTGAGAGCTGCCTTCACATCTTAGAGCAGTCTGAAGTTTGGTCTGCTGGACACGTTAGATTTTGAATATCAGAGGAGCACAGACAGGGCTCAGCCACAGACAGATCACTGTCTGGGGTGCAGTGCTTGGGTAGCTAATAACTGTGTCATGCCATATCTCCAGCCAGTTCTCTGCCTCTCAGTGCAGCACAGCAGCTGGTTCTTCTGGCCTAAGCACATGCTGCTATTAAGGTAGCCAGGTTAGCAACAGGTATGCAGGTGACAACAGCACAGGTGGCTGGAGAGTGTGGAGGGCAGCTGTGTTGCAAAGTCGTTCACCCTCAGCTATTTTTTGCAACCCATTAAGCTTGAGGCTGCAGAGATCCAGAACTAACACTAGGGGGACATGGCAGAAACCTCCCCTTTCCATCGCCACGGGAAGTTCCTGAGTGCCAAGCCCGGTGATGCTATTCTAGTAAACCATAAAAACATACAGAAACATTCAGCCTTCTGTTTTTTAGAGTTGTGGGCTCCTTCTTGAGCACCATACCTTTAGTTTCCTTGTCAGAAAACACGCCTTCCTGTTTCTGTTTTTCAGAGCTGCTTCCAAAGCATCCTAAGTTCCTTTGTTTTCTTGTTTCTTTTCTGGATCAAAATCCAAACCCACACAACCACTTAGATTCAGAATTTTTATTTCCATGATACTGGTGTCCTTGGCTCCCTCTAAGTGAAAGGTTTTAAAAGTGACCCCCCACCCAGCTTAGTGTTTTCTCCCCTCTTGTGCTGGTTCACTGATGACCTCGCTGGTCTAAATATAGGCTCATCTCCTCCAGATGCAGGAGAGCAAGAGTGCACTGCACCTGTGAAGGTGATGGAAGCATTACCTTTCCTTTTAGCAGCTACGTTGGCTTTCATGATTGAAGCCTCTTCTGCAATGCTGCTACAGCCTGGTGCAACCAGGGTTTGGTGCTGCAGAGGTTGTCTTCACCAGTGCCCTTGCCCAGCCTTAGTGCCCTCACCCAGGACCTGCAGAAGGGGTAGGTTTGGAGTTGGCCATAAGGGATGGATAGGGTAGGAAGGCAGGGTGGAGGGCTGGGACACTTCTGCCTGCTGGGGAGAAAGGCTGGCCACTACACAGCTCCTGGAGGAGGAGGTTTGTGGTGGGGAAGGAAGTTGGGACAGTATCTCTGGGGCCATGCAGGGCTCCTCTTCTGAGGAAACACAGAAAGCTGAAAGATGGTCCATTTGTCTTTACCCCTCTAATAAATATTCTGCCCTGTGCCCTCTAGATGTGAGAAAGAAAATACGATTAAAAAGCTGAAATGCTTTTATTTGTGAAATATTAACTTTGTGTAATATATATTCAAAAGAAGATACTAATTTAAAGGTTATATTTAATATAGCTCTGCCCTAGTTTTTCTTTTTTATTATTTTCTTATACATCTTTTCACTTTCTAAGGGAATGCTCCAGTGACTACTGCAATATAATAGCTGCTTTCTCTCTCAGTACACAATTTGACAGCATTTATTCTTTCCTTCAGTGAACATAATTACTTCACATATGGAACCTGTGATAGCCTACAGGCATCTGAGAGAAACCAGAATCATACAATCTGTCCCCTTTGTGAGCTTAATTTACATTCACAAGTGTCATTTTAATAGTGCTGGCAACATGTAGGATAAAAATTACAGGTCAGCTGCAGCATGTCACAGGGAACTGTGCTTAAGTCAATAACATGGTATTATTACATTCTGGATAATTTTACAAGGTAAATCTCACAGAAGGAATTTGACCCCTATTTCTTTAGTTTTCTGCCTTTTGGTTTCCTCCATAAGGTATTTCATTTAGAAATGGATGTTGCAAAACTGCAAATGTGTTGACAAAGAGGTTAGACTGTAGTAGGCATTTCCAAATCTGAAAGCAACAGCTTTCCCTTGCTCCAACTTGTAACAGCACTTAGAATTACTATGATTTGGCATATTAAAAAATTTGCACTGTTAATTCTTGAAATTTGTTTTCCTGATCCATGTAATCAAAATACTGAGGGGCATAGCCCTATGCCTTCTCATTTCATACAGTTGACAGAAGTTTGAGCTTTCCGCAACTGATTATTTTTCAGCCAGCTAAAGCAGTCTCAGACCAGGCACTTTACAGACATTTTGTACAAGAAAAATAGTGAGTGTCACAGAGACATGTTGTATGTAGATATATGTACAATTCGTGATTTAATTTATGTATTTATAAGACCTAAAAATAATAGCTAATTTCTCATACTGGCATCTTTAATATAGATAAAGATGCAGTAAATAATCTAAGAAACATCAGGTAATTTATTTTAGTAAAAATTTCATTTGAGGTAGAGCACTCAATTCAAATATAAAATCAATCTCAGTTACCATTACTGATTATTTTCTTTTTTCACAAAACCCACAATTTACTGCATTTTAAGTTTTCAAAGTTTGCTTAGGGGAATGCACAAAGGCTTGTACAGTTTGCCCATAGTACCATGATATTCAAAAAGTTCATATATGCTCCGACAAGACAAATACACCCCCAGGTACCCCCCCCCAGGGCACACATACCCACACACGTCCATTTTCTGAGCCACGCATTCATTCCCTCCCCCTGAAATTTGTATCCCTCTCTTGCTGTAAGCACTTTTACACATTTGAGCAACACAAAGGGAAAAAATCTTTAATGATTCATTTTCATATCACTGACAGTGTTGGAGTTTGAGTGGGTTTTTTTAATTAAAAAAAAAAAAAAAAGCCAACCAGAAAAAATGCCTTCTTTTTTTCCTCTGAGGAGGTGAGATAGAACATACTTGAATCTATAATAAAAAGTATGATAAACTAGTAGCAAGGAATTGGATGCATAAGTACCTAGGAATGCTACCTGAAGACTTGTAACATGGCTGAGGATGTAGCAATAATACATATAAAACCCTAAAATAATTGAGATTAAATCCAGGAAAAAATACAACTTGACTACATTGCACATTTTTGAGAGTGGAGGTAATTAGGCAATGGAAAGGATTCCTGCTGAGACTGGTGGAATATCTGCCAGATTTTGTGGCTTTCTAAAGGATATGTCCCTCTCAACTGATGGTTTGACACTGGAAGTCAGTTCTGTTTCATTGTCCATGTTTAAGTCCACCTAGCCCTTAAAATCCCCTGAAAGCACACAGCCAACCTCTGAAGCCCTAGGTCAGCCTTTATGTGGGAAAATGTCGGTTTGGGTCACTGAGAGATTTTTTCATGTAAGAAGAGTGTCTATTAGTCATGTTATTTAGAGTCTGGCATGGGAAAGTGTTTGCATTTCAGATTATCTTTACCCTAGAAGGAGACTCTGGTTTTGTTTTCAGCTCATGGTTGCTGCAAGGGTGTAGGCTGGAAAGCAAGAAGTGCAAAGGGCAGGCTGGAGGTGTTCATGTCACCTCTGGAGCTCACACACACACACATACACACACCCATCTTAGCATAAAAACTTCTGTCACTGATATACACAACAGCGTATATACAAATATTAGTATTTTATGTGCCTGATGACCTAGTGACCAACTCTTTTACTAATGAAATATTTGAAACATGGAAATTTTCATTCTTTGTGAGGATCTTGTACGAGATGCAGTTCAGTTGCAGAAAAGTCTTATTTATTCCTCAGGAGAGATGCTTGAGTGTCTTGTCTGCCTCTCCTCAGCTTCTGTCTTCTCCCTCAGCTGACATTAAGTTTATTACTTGCTTGATTAATGGTTGCCATATCAGGTTTTCCTATTTTAGAGAAGAAAAAAGAAAAGAAGGAAAAAAAGGGTGTACAGAGGAGATTTTACAAGCTGGGTACAAGCCCCTGCCTATGAATTGAGATTACTTCTGCTTCTTAAAAGGTAAGCGACATGATCAAGTTTTCGGCATGACATTCTCCTTTCACCACACAATTATGCTGATAACTTTTGTGAAAAAGGCTGAATGTGCAGTAGATGAATTATGGGTTTGGGATCAGGACTTGAGCCTTTGAGCTCTCCCTTTTTGTCAGTTTTTGATGTTGGGCTTTTTAGAGGTTCTTTTTCTGTTACCACCTGTTGAACAGATGTTTATTGGTGGGAGAACTTATCTTAAGAGCTGTTTGGAAAAAGGCTTTGTGTTTCCTCAACAGTGGTTTTGAACAAATATAAAGTCTGGTTTCAGGGAAGTTGCCAGGCATCTTGGAAATTGTGATAGCTTGTAGTCACACCTGGTGGCCTGTGAACACAGTCAGTTAGTTTTGCTTTAGCAAAGTAAAATAAGGAATTACTATGGTGAAATTGTCCAAAATGGAGTTTCTCCCATGTTGGAGAGGAGTTCTGTGCTTGGCTGGGGTGACGGTGCTTGGCTGTGCTTGCCTGGTGGCACCTGGGGCTACCTCTGTGCACTGCAAGCAGTGCACTGTGCCCCAGTTCAGCCCCTTGCCCCCAGTGTGCAGCATTACAATGGATGTAGGATCCTGGATTAGTGCAGATAGTCTTTCAGACTGTATTTTCTGAGTGATGGATAAAGAAATCTGCAGATTGTGTGTGTACTGTTTTAATTTATCATTTAGAGGATGAAGCTGAACAGAGTCTGTGGTTAATACAAAGTTTAAAAAGATAATGAGATACTTTTTCTCCCAAGCTGGTATACAATCTTATTTGCCTTACTCCTCCTCCTCCTCCCAAAAAAAACCCCACCAAGCTCGTCTCTGATTTGTTCATAAATACAATATCAAACGCCTCTTCTGTGCCTCTGATGTATACTTGAATCCGTGTGCCACTGTGTTGATTCATCTGGAGGATGCCCCATGTGTGAGTGGTTTGGCACAGTATGGTACAGGAGAGGAATCTGATAGTGAGAAAGGCAGAGGCAACAGCATAATTATGAAGGATTTCTTCCCCTCATACTGCTTCTTGTTATTTATTCTTCTCTCCATGTTTCCCCTGGTTATTTCTCTTCCTGA
The DNA here is from genome assembly GCA_013400415.1 of Scytalopus superciliaris. Taxonomy (NCBI): domain Eukaryota; kingdom Metazoa; phylum Chordata; class Aves; order Passeriformes; family Rhinocryptidae; genus Scytalopus; species Scytalopus superciliaris. The sequence goes on along the minus strand of VXBX01007619.1, from coordinate 413,667 downwards.
AATGAAAATAACCTGGCAAGAAAACAATGTTTCCACTCCCATCATTTTTGGGCAAGGAACACCACACATGTTTTTTTTTAACATGCTAACTGACAAATGATTATTCACCACTCTTTTTTGTTGAAGCAAGCAGGCTTGTTAACTGTGGTGACATTTTTAGTAATGCTATGATATCCCTGTGTCACTGTTGCTTGATTTATCAGTGTCTAAAGGATTATTTTGTTGAAAAACTTATGATGGATCTTGTGTTTAAAGCTGACTTTATATGCGTATGAGTGCTTGTGTGTGAATTTGTATGAAAATAAGGGACAGAACTGTTAAGATGCTTCTTCTGTTTTGGGCTTTTGGCTCTGTGTTATAAAATACAAACTGGAGCCTTGAATTTCCATGCTTTAAAATGGTATACTTAAAAAGAGAAATATTGCAAATGAAAGCAGCTCAGCCAGAGCCATCCTACAGTTTGCATCTATTTACTCCTCCTCTTCTCCAAATTCCTGACTCACCTTTTCTTATTCCTCTACTTCTACAGGACTATTACTTACAACCTTGCTTCCCCGCCTACCCTCTGGCTACAGGCCTTCCTTGCCTTCCCCAGCTTGTTCAGCACCAGCTGCTACCCAGGTACCTGTACCTGGGCAGGCACACTTTGATCTGATGCTGGGCCTGTGGCTTTTGCACATGGCTGTCATGGGTCTTTGAAGGGTTAAAGCCAGTGTACCAGAGGAACAGGACAATAGTCATGTTGAAGAGTCTGTGGGGTCACCCTGGCTATAAACAGGACAAATAGGGATCCCATTCCCTTAGTGAGACAACACTTGGTGAGAAATGCCTTGGAGAAAAGCTGAAGGGTTAGGGATGAAAAGCCCAGGAACACTGCCCTGCTCCAAGCATTCTTTGCACAGAAATGCAAGAAGTGTCTGTGGGTGCAGCTTGGTGCAATTCCAGCAGCTGGAGGCCAAAGCAGTGGGTTGGATAATGTGAATGTTGGGTGGTTCCTTGGAGATGCAGAAACCACAGATTCTTTAAAACAAAACCAAAGNAAAAAAAAAAAAAAGAAAATTCAAAAAGAAGTGACCTTGATCCTTTATAAACTCAGTGAAAGTGAATGTGCTTAGATTTCCTGGAAAAAGATGTTATTGTAAGTTCTGTGTAAGCGTAACTATATGAAAACCAAAGGAGGTAAAGTTTTTTCTTAATTAGGATGATTAAAAGAAAAGCAGTCTGTAAATTGAATGCCAGACACAGACCACCATAACTCCTTTACTATAGCAGGAGCAGATTTACTCATGGGGTGATGTGTCCTGTTTCTTTTCTCTCCTCCAGCACCCAGGTTGCCCTGCCTTGGGTAAAATGTCTGCATTTCAGGCTGTATGACCCAGCTTGGGCTGTACAGCATTGCTGGTCCAGCCAGTGTGATATTTCTCCCCTACTGCCACCCTCCAGTTTTAAGGCATGTGATTCTAGCAGTCTTACAGTGGCTCAGCTAACCCATAATCTCCAATTCCCCCCAAAACTCTGTGGGAAATTCAGGTACTTTTGATCTCTCTGAATCAGTTCCACAGGGTTTGTTGCATTAAATCCAGACTACAAGGTTAAAGTTACACAGATAGAAGGGATGAAGTGCCTCATTCTAGGTAGGCCCTCAAAATCAGATCAGCTGTCAAAAAACTATTTTGTCCTGAGGAAAAGGTGGTGGAAAGGGAAGGCAGTGCACGTTTTAGGGCCACTTGGGAGCCGTTTATGTGGGTTGTGGCCATTTAGTCTTCAATAAAACATGAACGCTTACCATAGCAACCACATCAGCCCCCTTCAAGATAGCCATTGTTTTAATAAAGATGGACATTCACAGAAGAAAGTCTAACAAACACATTTAGACCTTTTACAGTACTGTACAAGAAAACAATCTCACTTGAGAAGCAGACATGTTTTCCCAGAAAGCGTGTAACAGTTAATGCAATATGCTGCCAGCTTTCCCTGCCTCTGCTGTGTGCTTGCTCCTGGGAATTGCTGTTATTTGGGTGGTGCAGGCAGGGGAACGCCAACCATGATGGGGCCCTGCTACTGTGCTGCTGGGAGAGCTTGCTGCCCAGGATATTTTGGATCCTTTCCCATTAAAGATTCTCCTGAACCCCCAACAGGCACATCGAGTCACTGTTTTTCTGAAATCTTATGCCTGGTAGGTATTTTCCTGAAATGCACCCTTTTCTTTTAATCCCTGCTTAATGTTACAGAGAGATGCAAACAATTTTGCAACATCTCTTTGCCTTGGGAAGTCTCAGGGGTGTTCAACAAACTCTTCTGTGGCTTTTTATTCATATGCCCCAAGATCACTCTGTGGTCCCTCCCAGTAAGCAGGTTTGGATATGAAATGCTACTAGATCAACCTCCTGAAAAGAGTATGCTTTGATTTGTAAAACTGGATAGAAAATGTTTATCCAGGAAGTATTAGATTAGTCACAGATTAATTACAATTGTCAAGTATTATTCATCTGTAATAAGAGTGAATTCTTCACTCAGGATTCATAGCAAAATAACATTATTTTTCAAATAGAAGTAATTTAAATTGAAGTAAGACCTTCTAATACCACCATCTGTACAAGTAAATTACTTTCAGAGTAATTAAATATGCATATCTGGGCTGTGTACTGTACTGATGAACCAAGTTTTATGGAAGCAATATGCTTGAAAATCCCTTAGGTATTAAAGATGAAGAATTCATGGCATTTTGCATTCATATAACGGTGAATAAGAAAAAATATTTTTCTGTTGCATAATTTTGGGGAATATATTTTTATTAACTTTTCCACGTTCATTAATATTTTTGCCAAGTAGCAAATATGATCATCATATTTATTAGTCTGACATTTCACAGGAACTTAAAGCTCTGTAAGAAATTTTAACATTGTATGTGTCTGAATTTATGATTGTGACACAGTCACTCATCGTCTGCAGGTTCCCAGGAAGTAGAGCAGTGTGGTGAAACTGAAATCATTACAATGACTGAATTCATTACCACCAGACTCACCCCTCCATGAAATAGCACTGCTCAGCCAATTGGGATTCATGGTCACAGCCCTTCATGGGATCATCAGGGTTTATAGTCCATAACAAATACAAATACAGACAGGAACAATAACAGTACGATACATCTGATCTATGATCCCACCTTGTGAGACTTTGTCATGAGTACTAGAATGGCGATTGGCCACATGCTTCTGTTGTGCAGATGAATGGGACAGTTGCACTGAAAGGAGAAGCCATGCCTCAGAACACAGTGCTGTCAGCATAGTCTTTGGTGAATAACAGTCATCTCTATGCTTGCAGCACATTGTTCATGACTTATGTAAAGCACTGGTGTGTAGGGTAGCTTCAGAGATTGGCTGGAAGAATCTGAACACTGAAGAAATATTTGATTAAAAAATACCTGAAGTTAGTTCTGTGGAGCACTTCAGAAGAAATCTGAAATCCCAGCAGGTCAACCATTTCCAAGCAGCAAATACAGCTGTTGACATGCTAACAAAATGCAAGAGCAAATTCAAGCATAAAGACAGGCAGCACAACCTCTGTTTGCAAGTCAGCCACTTCATGCTGCACAATGTGACTGATCCTTAAATATATAATGTCAAGGTAATGTTGCTTATGAAACATGTAGAGGTTGTCATCAAGAGATTTAGTCTGCATCCAGCACTTTCACAGTTACTTCCTCAGATTAATCACAGGAGGCTGGCAACACATGTAGGACAATAGATCAATTCTTTCTGCACCCCAAATATAAAATAAGAAATGGTGGCCTGATAAAGAGGAAATGATGAGAGCTTCATTTCTCTACTCTAAGCCATGTGCTAACATGTGTGAGCAAGCATGTTGTGTTACTATTTTGGGACCTGCTAATATTTATTTTAGACGATACTTTGTGATAGATGGCAGGTGGATGTTAATGTAGCCAAGAGGAAAATCATTAGAAACATGTGACAATTGACAATCTGGGAGGTATTGAGGTTTGAATGATGTAATTTCTGACCTATTATGATGTAGTAGTTTGGTGACAGGCTCAGCTGCATCCAGTTTAATCATGCACATATATTATGCTGGAGGCACCCTGCCTGAGCTTTCTTAATTTCTTGTCACCTTTGTCTCTGTTCTGTCCCTGAACCCCAGCTCATGCCCAGCGTGCAGACCCTGGCACCTGCACGTGCTCTGCTTCCAGCAGTTCATTTTCTGGAGCCAACACTGGAAGACTTACCACAGTTTTAGCAGATTTTCTGTGAGGGTTGAGGCTTGAATGAAAACAAAAGTGGGAATTTGGGTGTGGATGTGCTGGGTGAATCCCTGACATACAGGCTTTGGCAGGTAGCTGTGCGGGATTGCTCCTAAGAGGGCTTTTATAGTACTCCTGAGGAGACCTAATTTCCAGGTCAAGGTTTGACCTTTCATAGACAGTATATACATAATGCTTACTCCTTTGGGGCAGCAAAGTACAGGTTGGAATTTAGGAGACCCCTACAGTAACAGCCCAGAGACATATGCAAAAGAATCTCTACATAGTGAAAAAGCAAAAATTCAAATGCAACTTTGTTCAGCTTCTGAATGTTTGCATGTTTGTGACCACTTTGCCTTGTCTAAGTCCAGGTTTATGCTAAAACATTCTCAGACCAGCATTATTAGTGTAATGCAGCACAATTCCCAATAATCTGAAAGTAGATCTTCCATGAGTTTGAAAGTGCCAAGGTAGGACAAGGACATTAAAATCCTCCTTTCTTCCTGTGAAATAGTGTCTTGTGTTCAGGATGGCTCCAATTCTCACAGAGGCTGGAGCATTATTTTTCATACCCTTTTCCCCCCATTTAGCTTCTAGTTACTTAGACAAAATCGAGGGAACTTTTTTACTTTTTTACTTGCCATGCTTTTAAAGCTTTAAAAGCTTTTGCTGAAAAGGTACCTATTTTCTTATCACTTTTTTTTTTTTTTTTTTCTCCCTTTTCTCTTGGAAAG
>VXBX01007619.1:372598-408561 GCA_013400415.1 Scytalopus superciliaris | reverse complement strand
TTTTTTTTTTTTTCCCCCTTTACTCTGGAAAAGGGCTTAGTTTGAAGTTCTTTTTTGGCAGCTGTATTTCATTGTCATACATTATGTCAGGGCACATCAGTCACATGAAGATTTTATGGAAAAAACACACTCTTTTTAGATGTCCCTCTTTGCAACCCCCTTCAAAACATGGTGTTTTTTTCAAGAAACTTGACTAGCAACAGCATTATGATTCTTGAAACATCGTGGGTGTAATGGCTTCATCTTATCCAATTACATAAATGTTACTGAAAGAAGGAATATAGAATTTAATGTGGTGAATTTAGTAACTTTAAAAAAAGTGACCACTTACACATTTTACTGATGTTTACTTTTCAATCTTTAGCAAGGGCTTCTCTTCTTTGTAACAAAGCTAATCCTATGCCGTTCCTTATTTTACCATTAAATGAGATACATTCTGAATTTAGATGAAAATGAGGTACCTTGATGAAAGTGGGATTCAGGTGTCACACACATTGTACGTTTCTCTTTGCTCTGATCCTCCAGCACACATAAGACTTCACCTCTTCACCTTTGAACAAGATTGCACTAACTTTGATCTTTTCTATTTTGTACAACTCCAGGGAAGGAGCAGCTACTTGAAACATGTTATCATTTAGACGTTCAGAGGTTCTTTAAAAAAAAAAAAAAAAGAGGAAAGAAAAAAGCCTTGGAAGCATCAACTAAAATCTGTAGATATTTAACTTGAGCATCAGGTTTTGTAGCTCATACCTTATGGTTTAACACTAAAAGCTATCACCATGTAGAACAAAACAAAATGTATATTTTAAAAGTACACAGAGTTATGACATAAAAATTTCATTTTAGGTAAGCATTTTTCTGCAGTAGCATTGTGGCTATCCTTTCCCTTGTCAAAGCATAAGCTTTGTGTTCTTGTTCCTTTGCTTATGGTCTAAGCCTACTATTTGAGCCTCTGTATTTTTATGATATTAATTCATGATACTGACAGTTAATCTATTTTTATAACTGTTTTTATCTGAGCAAAATAACAAACTAGGTTCTCATTTTCTCTAGAAGTCTGAGAGTATGTAACAGTGGGAAGCAAAGTCAAAAGTATGATATTTTCAGTATCTTACATGGTTTACCAGTATTCTTATGATTATCACCATGGGCCAGTATGGTAGTTTTTTTGCTATTATTTCAGTATTATTGGATGGTGGTTTTTTGGTTGGTTGGGTTTTTTCTCTTTTTTTCCTTTTTACTATTACAAGACTGATTTTCACCCAAATACTTAAAAGAATTTAAATCAAAGAGCACTATTGGGGCTGTACGAGCCCCAACGTGGTGCTAAAGTCCTAGTAAGCGTAATCAAAATTCTTGTCTTAATGATTTATGGTGTTTGTTTGTTTTTTTTTCCATTGGTTCTTTTTTTGTCTTGCCTAGTTTACTTGGAATTGTGTTGTTTCATCCCTGTCTTCTCTGCTGAGACTGCAGTTGTTCAGGGCTTCTTGTGGTAAGTAGCTCTTGCTTTATTTTGAGGTTTGCTTTGCACAACAGTACAAATGGGGACAGTTTCCCCCTTCTTGGATGTGATGCTTATTGCATTCACTTCCATTAACAAGCTGTTGGAAGCAAGTTAATGTCGCATTCATTTACTCTTACATCTAATTTTTCCTGCCTGTTGTAAGGGTTGCTTAGACAACAGATCATGTCCTAAACAGTATCTCATAAAAGAAGTTCCCTCCTCCAAAAAGTGGAATTATGATTACTAATTCAAAAGAATTATTTATATCAAACTAAAACATTAACAACAAAGAAGTAAACAAGGTGTTGGTATATGGCTAAAATTATTGATGGAGCTAATCTCTACAGAGATCCTTGACATGGTTACTTACAGGGATCAAGTATATTATTATTCATCAGCTGTTTATCCACTCTTCTTTTTCTTTGTGATTTTCTAGTTGTCAAACAATCCTGGAACCAGAGTCCTCAAGTCACATTTCATCCTCTATTTCCCTGAAAACTTTTATTTACATGTTGAAGTTATTTGATGTATATTCTGTTAAAGGTATTTCCCTGCATACTCCTCCTTAGAAGCCTTTGTTCTTTTATGGAGTGAAGGCTTATCGAGACTTTGGTTTGTTACTTTTCATAACTCCTTTGGGCCTGATTTTTTGAGACTAATCAGGTAACTTATTTTGAGATGTACTTGATTTTGTAGCCTTACCATCGTGTACACCTTATGCAGGTGAACCCCACTTATAAGCAACTTCTACAGTAGCCAGTGTTCCATGTCACCAATTGGCTGCCACCTATTCAAACATCTCTGTGGGAGATGTTGTTATAAAACTATCTGGACTCTTTGCTAATATGGGACATTGGCAGCTGTAGCAGAAAACTTCAGGTTCTCTGATGACAATGGGGTTAGTGCCAGTGTAAAATCAAAGTAGAAATGTCCTAAAACAGAAGTACTGAAAGAGAGATTACTCACTGCCACTTTGGGGAAGAAAATATGACATTCTGTGAGAGCTTATACTTTTAGTGTTGCCCACTGCAGTGTGTGGCAAAAAATCACCAGTGAGCAAGACACAGGCTATCACTTGCAGACTTCAGGGCCAAGAAAATCCTCTCATTTCTCATTGTCTGCTGGCTGTAGTTCCAGGCTATGTCAGTGTCATAGGCACAAGCTGTCTAGTTTCCTTCTCCAGAAAGTTTGCAGCTGCTGGGAAGCACTCCTAGGAAGCACTGACATTCCTGAGGCACTCAAGCAATGAGCACTGGTGACAAACTCATAGATTTGTGGAGGTTTGAGGTAGATGTCCCTACCCATGTTTAATGACATAATTTTACTCCATTTAAATGCTTCCATTTTACAATTTTTTCCAAGCAAAATTGCAAACCCAAATTTTCAGCCTGCAAATCAAAGATTGCTTATTGCAGCACAAGACAGAATTTTTTTAAGTAATACATTATATAATTTTTGTTTTCATAAGTATATGCAAAACAGTATGGTTGTATTATATAGAACAATACCTATTTTAAAGGAACTACTGTCTAGATACATTTTATTTTAGAGTAGTTGGTAGTTAAAAGCTGTCCTTATTGCACTGAGGAAGTAAAATTCACACTTGTTAGGCTCATATTTCATCCTCTTTCCTATAGTCTCACCTTTTTGGCCCTGCTAACTTTCATGTCCATAATGAACTCCATTTAGCTTCCCTACAGCAGGACCTTGTCTTTGTAAATCACTGACCCAGCGGCATGAAGCTGCATAGGAGAGCAGGTTATTTTTTATTTTTTTTCTGGATTTTCTCTACTTCCTTCAGCAGTTGTAACTTCTAAGAAACTGCAGAACAAACAAGTATAAAAGATCAGGAAGATGGCCTGAAAAAATAATGTTTTAAAGATGTCTCATTGTACTCAGTTCTCTACTAGCTGCCAACTACAGACTGACGGCTGAAATCTTAGGAGTTAATGAGATTAGGTCTTTGGTGACTGATTGCTTAATGCTGTCTTCTTAATCAGTGGTGTAATTTTTTTTTCTTTTTCTTCTTTTCAGTAACCATATATAAACTTCTCATGGAGATCAGCTGGGACCTCATGGCAGAAATCTCATTTAAATCAACTGGAAATTACTTCACCTTGGCTCAAGCTACAGCATAACAGATACCTTCTCCTCCTCCAGCCCTGCTGTGAGTCAAAGACATTTTCTGGGCTATTACTTTCCTGTGTCATTACTTTCCTGTTTTGAATGACCTTGAGCCTCTTCCTGTTGCCCCTTCTTTGCTTGGCTCAGCGTGTGCATCCCTTGCTCTTTGTAAATACACCTGTGTGCTCTCCTTTGCTGTATTCCTTTTTCTCCACAGCTGAAGGTATTGGTCCTTTGTCAAGCATTGAGACTCACATATTTTAGTTCATAGATGCCTGTAGTAATTTTCCATGATCTTCATAGTGAAGATTTTTTTCACCTTATTAAAAAATATTGGTATTGTCAGATATGCAGTACTCGGCTACTAGTGTGTTTCTCAGAGCTAATTCCTTTCTGCCTGTGCTTGCAGAACAAGGGCAAATCGAGTGAAAAGGTACAGTAGTAGGATTTCATAGCTGTTTTGTTGGGACATAAATTTCCACGTTTGTGAAGCAGGAAAGAATCAACCCACTGTGACTCATAGCACAAACACAGCAGAGTTGGAAGAGCCCAACTTGGGTTGGGTGTATCTCTACTAACCGGGAAAGCTGAAACGCTAATTGATGTTGTGATCTGCTTCAGGTCAGGTAAAGGTCATTAGACACCTGGAAATGCTTAGTCCTTCCCACGGAAATTTTGTGAGATTTCCCAGAATCCTACAAACACAACCTCTATGTTTGGTTACATGGAGAGTCTCTGCAGGAAGCAGAGAGCTAGCAGAGTGGTGGTAGAGAGACATGGCAATTGCAGTGGTGTCAGAGGGGCAGTGAAGCTGGGATACCTTCTAAGGCAGTCGTCACCCTTTGCTTTTTATTTCATGTTAAACACCATGTAAATACTCCTGTGAAACAAAACTACTACTCTTTGCTCCCAGTCATCACCCCGATCTTCAGCCTCCTTGTGAAAGGCTGCATCAGCCTTCCCCAGTGCTGAGCACTACAACAGATTGGAGTAACAAACTGAAAGTAATGATGTATAAGACAGGGCAGACATCATACTGAGTGCAGTGCAATTTTCAGCCAATGTGGTGAACCCAGTTCATACATTTGGCAAGGTAGTCTAGCACATACATAACCTAAAAGCATGTCTTGCTGAAATATGGGGACTATCTGTGTATACAAATGCATGTGCATGCTGAAGTGCTCTGTTGGGTTCAGGCCAGGATGTTCAGCAGTGTGCAGGCTTAGCCCTTCCAGATGTCTCCAAAGATAACATGGAAAGAAAATGACAGTCAGTCCCAGTTACATGAAACACAATCCAGATTTTAAAAGGCTAGTTTTGATAATTAGGTATTTTGTGTACTGTGACAAGATGTGAATTACGAAAACACTAATAATAATGTAGTTCAGTCAGGGTAGCCTTGAAATTAGACCCCTAGCAGAGACCATGCACTGTATAATGATAGTACAGTACAATTTGTTTCAACACATTTAGCACTTCAGAATGGGACTTACTGTTAAAACACCAGATGTTCTAGTGACCCAAGTGTTGACTTTAAAAGAAGACACAGTAGAATAGTGTGTCAAGGTCAACAGCACAAATTAATCTGTATTATCATGCTGTCATATTATACCGTATGCCCCAAATGAGAAAGATCTATGGCTAGTACTTTCCTTACACACAACTGTATGGGGTATTTCAGTACACAGACTTTGAGTTTCCCAAGCCCTCAAACTCCCCTGAAAGAAATCTGATTCTTGTTTTGATAGTTTAAATTGTAAATGTAACATTCTTACAACGGGTGAGGAATGTGTGGGAATGTGACTGTAATCTCACAGAACTGGAGAGATGCGCAGCAGCAGAGTGAGAATCATGTCTCTTACTTGTAAATTCTGCATATAAGGACTTCAGAATAATAATCTGGGTAGCTTGGTTGTCTACATTTTTCTCTTGACTTAAAAATGTGGTAGGGCACAGATGAATGTTCATTCACAAATATTTTAAATAATAGTTTACCTGAAAAAAATGTTTTTGTCTCCATGAGTCCCCTGTATCCCTCCTCTTCCATGCCCTGTGACTTCTAAGCTATTGCTGCAAGATGGCAGGATGTCAATGCCCCCCAAATTGAACCTGTGATTTGTTTTTCTTTGATTTATGGGCTTGTAGTCAATAAACTTTATAAAGGAAAGTATCAGACTGAGCAATCAATCAAAGATAAGCAGATTCTTGTCCTTTAAAAGCATTTCACCCCAGTAAGCAAGGGCCTCATTCATCTTTTACAACCACTCTTGCAGCTTTCAGCTGAGAAAGGACTCATTGCTGACTACATTCCCTTCTGCTGAAAAGTCGCCTGTTCTTGCATCTGAGTACAGATTTTTAAAATTCATTGCAGCATTACATTTCCCTTCCATGTTATTTGCTATCTCTAAAAGGGCAGATTGCTTGCATGTTGTTACTAAAGGTAAATCTCCTTGCTGCGTAGAGAGGAAAAGTCTTATGTTTTAAAGCATCAGAGGCATGGACTGTTGTTTTATAGAAAGAGTATTCATTTTCTTTGTTGTTTTACAAACCAAACATACAAAAGGGTTCCCTTTTGTTTTTTTAGTAGTATCTGAATTTCCTTTTGAGTAAGGCAAATGTTATCCTGCATGTTTTGCTTCTCTGAAGCACAGATGGTGTGCATATGCAGATTGGTGATTTTTTAATCAAAACAGTGACACTTGGGAATATATGTAAGTATTGTAATAATGCATTAGTCAGGAGTGATGTTGTAACACACTGAGATCATACACATAAATCTAAGACACCATGTCTAGACACCCCAGGGAAGATGGCATGCCATGGGTTAGAGCAAGCATTAAGGAAGTGCAATATTTCAAATATGATGGGAAAATAATGCAATTTGCAGACTTTAATAAAACCATTGGGGAATTAATTTCACTAAGGATACACTCTCTCCCAAAACATGCACACTTCTATGTTTGCTTCGTAGAAAATCAGAACATGAGACACTGTACCTGCTATCTCAGGCATAAACACAGTATGATATCTATGAATTGTGCTGTATCTTTAATATGCTGAATATGAAAATAATCCCTTTATAGTGCTTTAGTAGTATAAAACTGCATTATGCAAACAATGCACAGACAGCATAAACCTTGGAGATTCAGAATTTGAAGAGCTTATAAATTAATCTCATAAGTGTTGATTTGGGCATGCTCACGGAGTGTGCTCAGCTGTAAAACTTGACCGACCTAACCCTCCCTGTTTTAATTATTAGCTTTTTGATTATCAAATATTAAATGAAGATGTGCGATTTATGATTTTTGCATGCATAACTTCCCTTTCTCTGACNTTTTTTTTTTTTTTTTGAAATAATCCTTTCTACCTTTGTCTGCTTTTGGTTATTTTGTTGTCTCTGTATAACTCTTGGTATATAATTTTAATCAGCCAACTTCCCTTTAAATTTTTGCCAACTGATAACTACTCACAAGCAAGTAACTTGCAGTACCATGCCAGGAGTGTTGTGATAAAAATGTCAATTTAAACCTGGCCAAGGATGACAATCATAACTATTTCCAAGTGAGAAACTTGAACAGAATACATAACACAATAGTACTTTTTGCTTTCTGCCAGTGAAATATGTGCAGGAACTTGAGAGGTTCCCATAACAATAACCCTCACAGTCAGAACCCCTCTTAAAATTTGGCTGCATTGGTAGCCCCATCAACCTCATCATTTCTTATAATCTAAAGACTGATAGTAGAAAATCTTCAATACAAGTGAACATTTTCTGTTACAGTACCATCAAGTCAAATGCTAACCATTATCAGTCCTATTAATTCTGCAGCTATAGAAATTACTGAGTGAGTGAGGGAGCTCAGGTTTTGCAAATAGTGACAATGGTTTATAACCTGATCAACTGAACTCTGTTTCAAAAAATTAGGTGCATGTGTTAGCACAGAGTAAACCAAACAATTAGGTGTTTGCCTCTCCCCTCCTCTGTTCCCTTCTGGGCTATAAAGACACGGATCCAGAATTCTGTGTTAGTACAGTAATTTAATGTGAAGATACTTTGAAATCAAACCCTGAAACATGATGGGTTGAAACATAAGTGATACTTTAAAATGCTCAGTAGATTCTTGGAAAAAGTGGCTACACAGAGCTGGGTCTACCATGCCGTAGCAATGCTGTGATGCCTCTCTGCATACAGACCTGTAAATAGCCCACCTCTTCCTTGAGAAAATTGTAAATCACCACTTACATTTAACTCTTCCCATTTCTAAGTTAGATTTCACATTCAAGGATGTTCAGGAAATGTGAATGGGCCTCAGGGCTTGCACAAAGGTAGAAATATCTCCTCAAAATAATAATAAGGAACAGCTTTCACGAATCTCCATGGAGATTTCTTTCCTCTGAGCATCTTCAAGGTCTTTGCCACAGTCAGGGCAGAATGTCTCTGTTCTTAGATGAATCTTCCTGTTGTCCTCTGCCTCTTTGCGTGCAGCTGGTGCTACACAACTTTTATTACTATATATTGCATTTATTATATATTCATTTGCACAATCCTCATTATAACTGTGGAGCATCAGTAACACATTAATGACCATCTCTTCACCTTAGTTTTGCCCTCAAGAAATATTTTCTAGTGTTTTTACTCTTTCCTTCACTTTCCCTTACTCTGAAATTTCTGCTGTTTCTACCAGGTCTTCATTTGTATTAATTACTGTCATCCTTCATATTACAGTATTACATCCTTCATCCTTCATATTATGGTCTACACACTTCAAACAGTACCACATAAAAATGCACTGGTTTAATCTGAAGATCATTTTGCTAGTATCAGTTCCTGCGAATGAAACATATTATAGGTTCAATAAATATAATCCTCACCATTTGCTAGAACAGAAACCAAATCCTGGATTCATCTATACTGTGGAAGTTATTGTAATTTACTTTTAGCATTTTCTCCCTATTAAATGGAGCTTTGCTCTATTTCTTGTACACACAGAGAAGTTCCATGCAGTGGCTCTGGGTCATATACATTTTTGCTTATCACTCCTGGCTTCATCCCACTATGTCTGTTCTTCAGCAGCATGCTTACACTCCTCCTTCTCATGGAGATCCACAGTAGAGAGAATGGGATGAGAAAGCTAGGCTTACCTTCTTTCCTAGTTATGTATCCATGTGTGGTTTGGATCAAAACATCCTATAGATCCAGTTCTCTAGGTATGAGGGTGTAAATGATGGCACTGTCATTAGGCTGGACCCAGCAGAGAGTCAGCCACGGTTGGGGATAGGGTATGGTGGAGGCTCTTGGTGCCTCCCTGCTGCAGCCCCTCAGCCCAGAGAGCACAGAGCCTTCACTGGACTGTCAGAGACAGTCATTAAACCTGCTCATAAAGAATAACTTGTCATCCTGCAGGAATATCAGACGCTAGACAGAGCCCTTTAACCTTGCTTGACCTTTCACTGTGCTCCTTGACTAAAGAGATGAATGGGAGCTTTATGGGTGTTTCTTGACCTAGATCTTTTACATGACAGTTCTGTGTATCTGAGCAGCCTAATGCCTTATGTTTTGTAAATCAATATAGCTTTATCTACTATTTTTTTTGAAAGCTAGCAGTGGGGGTTTTTTTAGACTTACTCTCACATCCTATAAATAACATTGATTTTGTTTAGGCTGAAAAACTATTTAATTTTGAATTGGCTCACCTTGGTAGTCAAATTCGGTTCTTGGGTAAGTACAGGCATAATTCTCATGCACCAAATTACATTTATCCCTGTGGTATATGCAAACCTTGTGTCAATAAGTTGAGAATAGGATTGCATGTGCATAAACCACATCTGAATTTGAGTTTATGGAAGTTTTTCAGACTCCGGGATTCAGTAGGCATACACAAGAAAGCACTTACAGCAGATTGCATAGCCTCATGTTACCTTGGATAATGCAAATATTATGGGACAGTGATGGAAATGTGCAGCATTAAGCAAACCTTACATAGTGTTGTATGAATTGCACTGACTCAGATAAAAAGAAAAACTTAAAAATTAATTTTATTCTTACACCTTCAATATACACTTTTCCTAGTCGTTATTTTCCTTCTAACCTTTCATCCTTGCCATCCTTCCATTGATGGAAGTACAAATACTCTCATTGACATTTGTGATGTTCTGAAATGAAGATTTCAAGACAAGAGAACAAAATAACTGTATTTGAGGTTTGCGTCATTGCTCCAACTTGGTCTGCTGTGTTTGCCACAACTAATATGATACTGCATGTACTGCTGAAAATGACCAGTACAGTGATGTTCCTTGCAGGTGCTTCAGACATTTCTAAAGGCATTTTTGAACATTACTTCTGACATTTTCTTGCCATGTGTTCAAGACTTCTGTACTGGTATTTTCTCAGTTTCCATTCTGAAAGAAAGCAAATTCCTTTTTACTTACATGCATGATGTAAGTAAATCTAATTTTCAAGACTGAATCCAATAGAGCGGTATTTTAAAATGCATTTTTCATTGTCCATCCAGGTGATAAGATTCTTATACAAGCCTTTGGATTGTGTAGTAATTAGGTACCCACTTTATCTTTTCATATATAAGACATAAAATCCTGATTTGATTATCCTCTCATAGCAAATGTTTGACACTTTAGGTACCAAATAGATTTTACAGAGATTGACTCTCTGTAAGTATAGAATCAATTCATATACAAATGCAGGTGTGATAATCATTGTCAGGCTCTTTTTTTTTTTGTTAGTCTTAAACAAATGTAACCAAGAAAGTGATTGGTATCTTTCTCTGTCGAACATCTGAGATGCTAGTTTGCGTATTATTACTTGCAACTAGCTTTTCAATTTTACTGTTGTTTACTTTTCTCAGGTGGTGGAATTTGTTGAGTTACATCTTATATGTGGAAAATATTGGATTGCCAAGTTACACTTTATGTATGGAAAAAGGCAGGAATTGCAAGAAAGTCAGTCTGTGAATTTTTAAAGAAACAACAGAGAAGTTAAACAACTTTATATCTTAGTCCCAGAAATTAATGTATAATAGTGTTTTCCAAAAATAGAACATCATCTCATGGCTTTAAAAATGTCTGCGTGAAACACACATATGTCTATTTTGTATAAATACTAAAGATAAAGTATTCATTTATGCTTGCCAGGGGGATGCCCATAAGAATTTGTGATAGGCGTCTAAATGCGGAGGTAAGTAATAAGCAGGTATTGACTTCTATTGAGATCAGTATCGAGATTTGTTGACCCAAAGAGGTTACAATTGACTGAAGAGTGAGACAGTAAATCTTGTTATTGAACAAAAAGCTAAAGTCAATATATGTATTATTATAAACATTTTTCTTTTGGAAGAGATAATAAGGGTGGAGTGGTTTAAGACTTTAGATTTATATGGCCATGATAGCATACAACTTCTGTTAGTTAGTCAAAGGATAGAGAATGCCTGTGGGGTTTTTTGTGTTGTTTTTTTTTTTTTTTTTAATAATTTATTTATTTTTAATACAGCTTCACCAATCATGCCAAAGCAGTAAAGCCTGCATCAACTTTCACATCATAAACCCTTATTCTCATTGTTTTATAACTCAGCTATAAAGGTTATTTTCAGATTGAAATTTGGTCTGCAAGCTCTTTGCCTAAGAATAATTTTTTCCCCAGAAGGGTGAAAGGAATAAAGATGATCTGTTGAACTATTTATTGAATTTTAGAGGAGCACAGAAAAAAACGTGTTGTGATTTTTATATAATTCAAGATTTAGATTGTATTCCTTATTGAATATTATTTTCTGCATAAAGCTAGGATTTACTTGATCATAAAGGTGGGGGCTGCAAATATTCTTTCAGCGCTTTCAAACACTTGCTAATATTAATCCATGCCTTGTATTGTAAACAAGTATTTTTATGATTCTTATATTTTAGTCCACTCCATTATGCTCTGGACAGTACATTATATTTTATGTTATTGCTTGGAAAAATAAAGAGGAGGCAGAGCATAGAAGAAAACAGAAATCCATCCAGCTGAAGATATTAAGCTTATTAATTAAAATCACATACATCCCATAGTGAGAGTGACTGAAGAAATAACTGCTGAATTGCTATTTTATAACATTTATAGCTGTTAGTGTCTTGGCTGCCAGTAGAAATGTTCCCTCAGTAACTCCAAAATCCTCTAACAAAAATAATTTGTTGTTTTCCATTGCAGAAACCATCTGCCTTCTTCCTTCCTTCACAAGACCCTCTCATGTTTCTTTAGGATTCAGGAGCTTGTACTAATTTAGGAGACTCACTGAATCTCTTTAGCAGCACAGGCTATGATAAATGCATCAGACATATTCTCTGCTCTTTGCACTGGCTTGCTGTGAATTTAAAAACAAACTCCAGCTTGCCATCCTTATCTTGGAGACACTCTGTGGCCTGATCTCAGCACAAAAAAGGCTGCACAAAGCTCACAGGGGAGCCCCTGTCTGTGCAGTGGTGCCTGCGCAGTGCCCAGCAGAGCTCCACTGCCAGTGCAGCACTGCTTAGGGCAGGAGTGAAGCTTCCTTCTGCAGAGGGAATAATCACCCCATCCAAACCCTGGGGCCAAGCTCTGTTCTGGTCCTTGTTGCCTTGTGCACTTCCACTTTGGTGGAATTGCTTGCAGTGGCATTCCAAGCTGTGAAATACCACCATGTGGCCAATGACCAGGACCTTTGCCCTTCTTGCAGAAGTTCTCCTCCTGTCTCTGTATAACCTCATGGAAGCATCATCATGGAAGTTATCTAGTCTTCTGTCAGGTCTCAGCATATTGAAAGAGAGCTTTAGAATTATATCTTCCACAAGAGCAGTATTTCCAGATCCTCTAAAAAAAAAAATAAAAAATAAATAAATAAATTACTTATTTTGAGTTGAATTTCTTCTCTCTATTTATGCAGTTTCTATTCTGGAAACATACAGGAGGGAAGGGCAACTGTCTCATCCCCAGTTTTGCCCTGTCAAGACATGCATATAGATAAACACTCTTTTTCTGACTAAACCTATTTGACCTGGAGGCCTTAGCTTTCCACAAGGTTGACCATTGTTTTAGGTCCTTTGACTTTTGTTCTTCAAATAGCAGAAAGTGAAACCACAGGAAAAACATTTTACAGTCATTAAAAATATCATAGATACATTTTTCTCTCTAATAAGGAGTGATCATTGGTGCTTGTGGCGTATCAGTAGTGCATCTGTCTGGGAATGCTGGTGTTGGCAGACAGTGCACTGGCCTTTCTTCCAAATGAGAAGCTCTTTCTTGAAAGTGAAGCTCAGCTTGCATTCTTAGGCAATATGAACATGCAGACTGTGACACATTTGCTTATTTCACCACAAATATATAAATTATTCTATTTGAGTTTGGCCAGAGAAGGTTGCTATGAAGAACCTTGGCTTAGAGTATCTTGGGCTTCAACCATAGTCAACCAAAGCTATAGAATGTCCCACTATGTCTGAGTGTTTCCATTTACTACAAGATAATGTACTTCAACTTTGCCTGCTAAAGTATAGCAATGAATAATTTCTTTTCAAAAGCATACATCTCCCTGGGAGCACACTAGGTTTTCAGAAATCTCAGCATCTGGCTGTGTTTTTCTCACCTTATTGCAGTTTCTGTCTGTTGATGCTGGTGTGTTTAAATTAGTCACCATTTCAAAGCTATTATAAGGCTGGATCTTCTGTAGCTACAAAATGCCCACAGATTTATTCAAACCAACTGACACTCCACTCATTTCCATTTCCAAGACAGTTTCTAGCCTTCCCCTATGGATATATGTGCTGTTTAATGGCACACAAATTAGCATGTCTAGTTGTTGGCACCGATGTAACAGTGGCAGTTGCTCATAAAGGTCATTAGATGGAAGTACAGGATCTCAAATAAGTTAACGGTGAGCACCACCTGAATTTAGTAGGAGCAGATCTGAGAATATAAAAGGAATTTTTAATGTATTGAGCTTAGGCATGGTCAGGGTCTGGCTTGTGGCTTCTTCGTGGAGGGAGAATTTTTTTAAATGCTGGTTTTAGCTTTTTTGATTTTTTTTTTTTAAATTCACCTGCTTTTTGGTGTATGAGATGTCTAAATGACTTTATGTCTGCTGGTCTCTATTTAAAATGTGCTTATAGTAAGTGAATTGTAAGCTGGATTTGTGAAGTAGAAGGGAAAACCTGCTTATGATGACATCCTTTTCCTGAAGCTTAGTCAGGCCGACTCTGCTCCTTCTGAAGGAGATACATCTTTTTGAATATATACAGTTTAAGCACAGTATTAACAGAGAATAGCAAAACATTTATAGAACTGATAAATATTGGGCTGAATGTCCCATCTGAAAATGACAGCTTTTCTAGTTTGAAAACAGTGCTTCTGCACTCATTTTCCCATGGTCATAAACAACTGTTTTGTTTGCAATACAAGGTAATATGGTATCAGAGTAGTTCCATGCAGATCTATAATGTGGTTTTTAGAAGAAATACATTAGGATTATTTATATGGCGTTACTAGTGTTCACAAAGACAGTCCAATCATGATTGACTTGATCATAATTTGCTCTAACTGATTTTCTACTGTTCAAAAGTTACTATGTTTAAGCTAGAGATGGGTTGCTCTCACCATTGCTAGCCAGAGTGGGATTAAGAGCAGAAAAGTGTTGAGCCAGGCAAGCTTGAACTGGTAAAGTTACTTGCTGTTTAAAAAGAGATGGGCATAGTGGGTTATGTGGGTGAAAATCTTTCCATCACAAACCTTGTAAGCCCAAAGAACATTTTTATTATAGTCAGTGGGGGATGTTCAAACAATGAGAAGTTGAAGAGCAAAAATGTGATTCTAGCTGATTCTTGATCTTGCTGGGGGAGGCTGTGCTTTGATTTCTTTCAGGAAAGCACAGTGCACACCTGCGGTATTATATAAAACATTACATAATTATGAGAATAACACCCTGAATTTTCTCCCTCCAGCTCTGGCCCAATCCACCTCTAATGAAGCAGCAAGTGTGTGGTGACTTTCATTCAGATCTGTCTTTGTGGCTTGGCTTGCAAGTGTATGAATCTATACTTATTGCCCTTGGCATATATTTTCTGGTGGTGTTTTTGGTTGTATCAGGGAGAAAGCCTAATAATATTTCATTAAAATAAGTTTACTATTCAGGCCAGATTGTTACCTTTTTTTTTCCTTCCACACTAATTGTATTTAATATCACAGTTCAGCGCTTTCCTCTCTCTGCTCCTTGTCACTCAAAGGTATTTAAAAGAGGATTTAAACCAGCTATTTTTTGTGCTTAATCCTTGATCCCTTCTGCCCCCCCCCCCCACCCAAGCTTGCTTATTCACTGGAAATAACAACCTATGTCCACATTTTACAGCTCTAGTTTATAGTAATTTTGTCTTATGCCTTTGGAGTATAAATGATTGTTCAATTCAGACATTCAAAATGAAAGTGAAGTTGCCAGTGGAAACGGGTGGCTCATTATACAATGAGTGAGTACAAATAAAAAGGTGCCTGAGTATAATAATCAGAAGATATTGACTTTTGTTGAGGTCAGGATCACAATTTATTAACCCAAGAGGTAAATATTGACTGAAACTTTGGGCAGCCTTTTTTTTTTTTCTCCTTTTCTGGTAGCCCAGAGAAGACTGTAGAGGATTTACTAAATTAACTCCATCTGCCTGCACAGTGAGATGGAGACTTTTGCATTTTGCCTGCAGTTTTATGCTCATCTTTTGTTCTGGCTCTCTCAAGGGCAAAACGATTTATAGCGTATTTTAGAGGAATATTTAAAATCATGCTAATTGCTGTTTCTTTGCCATTAATTCTGCTCTTGACAAGCCAGAGTCCTCTCCTGAAAGAGTTTTCCTTCTGAGCACTTCTTCAGATGATCCCAGCCCTACACAGGCTGTCTCATTTTCTGTTTTGCCCTGGCCAGCACCCTCTCTGATATTTCAGGGACAATTTACTTTTTGTGTGTCTAAAAACACCAGGGTATTTTAGCAGCTATCAGAAAGATGCCTTTGGGAATGGTGTCTCCTCGTGCTGCTGACATTCTTTTCACTCTCCAGAAAGGGCTTTAGAACAAAATTATTTGCCAGCTGCAGAGGCCCTCATTTGGCTAAAATGAGCTCCCCAAAACTGCTATGCTGCTCTCTTACTTGGAAAACTAGACTTTGCCAGGTTCCCTCCATCTTTGACTGTCCCATCCTTCCAAGGGGCTGCAATGTAGTCTCCATCTTCAGATGCTGATAAGTGTGCAATTGACATAGAGTGATAAGTACCTTAGTACAACTGCCCTGTACTCTTCTATGACAATTAGTGCTAAAAAATATGTTTTGAAGTCCTGGGGCAGTTATGAACCTTTCCAGAGCAGGGCACATACCTGCTTTAAATTCAGATGTGGTTTTTGTTTGTGCTTACCTGTCAGGTTTTTTGTTACTAGTAGTTTATGGGACAACAGTAACATGACGCATTTTGCGGAAGAGTCTGGTCCCTGCCCCAGGAGCTACATGGGTGCAGAGCTCCACAGCAGGGCTGGCTGGGGACCAAGGTGTGCTGGTCGCCAGATGCCAACTCACAGCCACCGCATCCCTGCCACCACACCTGTGCAACATTTGTAGCCTATGACCTTTCTGTCTTTCAGGCTAAAAGAGATAGTGCAGTGAAAAATCAGTGTGACTTTCTACTCTTACAGGCTAATTTCTAGATTTTCTTCTTTCCTGTCCTCCTTTTCCTCCCTCTCCTTCTCCTTCCCTAGTCTTCTATTTTGTCAGATAATCTGCTGCTTCTTTCTTGATGTCCTTGTTGTCTACTGTCTTGTTTCTTTGCTCCTGCATGCTTCTCAGACTAAGAAATTTTTTGTTCAAGAGTTTGATTTACATGAGACAATGACAGCCAGGATTGGGTTTTCACATGATTTTAGACACTACAAAATAACTCCAGTGAGTTTTTAGCAGGTGAGGCTGCTTAGTGAACATTGGAAACATATGTTGAACCTGCTGAAGAAAATCCATCTCTGAACAATGATCAGAAAAGTATTAGTATCAAATTGTTATATATGAGAGCAAAGTCTTAAATCAAGATTTGTAATCTGTGAATTTTGGTGGAGGTGTGGACATCTGCATAGCAAACATAAGCCTTCTGAAACTAAGCTTTTCCTCACTACCTTTGCAGAGCATTCAGAATGGACCCACAGATTCTTGAGCATTCAGGGACCCCAGATGGGAAGCTGCAGCCACCAATCAGATTAATCTGCTGTGAGGTCTGGGGGCGATCTTTCCTGCTGAAGTCCAAAATTACAGCTTTGCTGAGCTGAGTAACCTGCCCTGAATGGTGATTTAAACATTTTTTCAATCACTCTGTAGGCTTAGAGACTCTAGTGGGTCTGTTGCATCTTGGAGACTCCAGGTCTGTTCTGCACAGTTCTACGTGTCTGACCTATGTCTGGTGTAATGCAGCCTGCATGACCTGATCCAGAGAAACCCATTGCCTCTACCGATGAGGCCCATAAAACACTTTTGGGTTCAGACCAAAGTAAAAGGGCTAGAGGAAAGGAGTTTAAAAGCCTGAGCACAACTCCCAGTGGACATAACAGTCCACATCACAAAATTTATATACGTAATTTGAAATAATTGGCAACTTTAGAAAGTAAAGCAAAGAGCAAATTGCAGCTACTTTAGCTGATTATTTGCAATCACCTTTAGTCTCAAACACTTCTGTAAGGAAAATCTTGCCTGTTCAATAGTTCAAATACTTAACGCCGAAGCTGAAATACTGGGTTCTCTGCTCTAAATGAGAATCACACATTCACTGTCTATTGAACAAGCACATTTGCTGTATTTTTAAATTTAAATTATTTGTCTCCCTTTATTTCCCAATGCTTAGGTGAAGACTCCCTCCCCAGACTCTACTACCTCTCAGTTGCCCTCTAAGTACTTCATATGAAAGGTCATGGACTCACAATACTGACTCTTTGCAAAGTTCAACTGGCTCTCTTTTGTAGGATAAAGCCATTCCCCATCTCCGTAACAAGGGAGGTCCCCTGGCAGCAAAACAAATGTGGTAAGTTATGTGTGGCATGAACCTCAGCTGCATTGGGAGCTGAGCTCCGGATAACATGTAATGGTAATGTATTGAGAATTACAAGGCTAAACCATCAGCCTCTCTCAAGAAATTTAGCTCTGAAATGTTTTATTTTGCCTAGGGAAAGTCTATTTGGGTCTATCATTTAGATTCCATGAAGGTCCAGCACTCCCGCTTCCCCTGCTCCTTAGCAGGACGGATGGCATATAAAGAGGTCAAAGAGACTACCAGTGTCATGCCATAAATCAGTGGTTCAGCTCAGAGGAGAGCCCGAAAGACTCCTGCTCATCTGGTGTAAACTGACTCATTCTGCTGCAGTCAACAGAGGATCTGACAGCAGTAGATTTGCCCCAAGAGCTTCAGAATTCTGAATTTAGATTTATCTAACTGGTATTTCAGATAATCTTTCTCTGCTGTCAATGGCAGAGATTTTATTAAAATCATCCCAATAGATATATTTCAACTACAGCTTCATAGGATATCCATACTTCCAACCCTGACCACAAATAATACATTGTGTATATGTGATTATAAAAATACCAGTAGCCAATTTAGTTTAATTTAAATTTAGATTGTGCCCTAAACAAATACTGATGTGCCCTGTATATTTTTACTGCCAGATCATGATTTACTAACTCCATTTTGGAGGTTAAAGAGAGCATGACCTTGCCCCATATTAATATTTAAAGATTACCGTGCACATGAAATCAGATGCTGACACAAGTCTCAAAGGACTAAGAGGTTTTTAATCTTTTGAAGAAGCATTGCCACACTGAAATATGTATTACTACATTCAAAACAGAGCATGTAACAAATGTCCCACTAGCAGGCATCAGAGACTGCAAATTTCATTCAGTGTAATATGGTTTACAAATATCAACTTTTTTCTAAAAGGCAAATTGCAATGCCACAAAGGCCGATGCTTGACATCATAGCAAAGGCCAGCAGCAGCATCTCAGACATCACAGTAAAAAGAGTTTGCCATCCAGTCCTAAATGCAGGAGCCATTTAGTGCCCTTTTCAAGGTGATACATAGATTTTACTCTTTCCAAAAGGTGAAAGTTTACTTACATTTCTGTACAAATGCGATTTAGAACAGTTTAGGAACCATGTGATTCTTTGTTTTTGCAACAGCACAAGACTAAAATATGAAAATCTCTTGATTTTCTTTTAATACAGTTAAAAGGAAAGCCAGGGCTGTTTTAATAGAAAACAGAAACAGCTGATGTTTAACATAAATGAATAAATTTACAACTTTTTTTAGAGCATAGTTATTTTCTTTAAAAAAAAATCAAGCTTAGCCTATCAGCATTTTTAACTCATGTCTTTCCACTACACCTAAGCTTCAAACAAAAATATGAGCTAGCAAGCTGTAGAAAAGTCTGATTAGTTTCTCATTGCATTTTGGATGTAGACTTTATGGTTCTGCCCAGTGTCCCTTGGAGTAGGTGACAGAGGTGGCAGACTGCCACTCCTGGTCTCGTGTCACATTTTTGATAGGTAATTGCAGACTGGTGCTTCTGGGATCTTGCTATGGTGCTGCCAGAAAGCATTGGTATAGTTCGGAGGTAGCTCAACCAAACTTTAAACTGATGTAGAAGAATATGGGTATGAGAGGATTCCATCTTGAGCAATTAGGAGCCTGTGGAGGTGCATGTTCATTTCCAGATCATCAGCTGAGAATCACCACTATATCTGCTGATAGGTTTATATCCAACTGCAACAGACGTTAAAGTGAAAAGGAGCTAGACCTGCTGTTTGGGAGTTACGGAGACAGTCCTGGAAAGTTTGGTGCAAGGAGAATAAGAGCATCTCTTCTTGGAGATGCAGCGCTCCTTGCATGGGACACTGAAGGCTCTCACCTGACCATACCCTTGGTGCTGGCTGTGCTGTTGAAAGTCTGCATTGTTGTAACCTAATCCTCACCTGGCCATTTTACAAGCAGGATACACCTTCTTTGTTCCCTTTACCACCATCAGGCCTTTTAATCTTTCTTTTCCCTTAGCATGTCTGCCCCAGAGCTATCTTTCTTCCATCTGTCCTCTCCCTCAGCAAGGTAATGAGAAAGGGGAGCAGATGCCAGAGTGCATCTTCTAATTGAGTGAGGACACAAAGCGGGACAGTAAAAACTGAGTGGAGACTTTTGCTTTCAGTGCCTTCCAAACATTTGGTCTTAGTTCAACACATTTGCCAGTCAGTTAATCTATTTCCCTCTAAATTTGGTTATCTTGTCAGATTTTTGTGGATGCAACATTTATTAGAAGTTGTTTCATCACCGTAAACACAATTTGATCTATTTTATCCAAAATGAGTGTTCTTCTCAGTGTGACTTACTGAGAGCTTCATACTGCTAAGTCTCAAAAAAAGAACTTAGTAAGTCACAAGCAGGATGGCATGATGCCCTTCACAGAAATAAGAACTACAGATGTATTAAAAAAAAATTAGAATTTAAGAATATGAAGTTCTTTGCAAAATCTGCAACACTTTTATTATCAACATTGATGATAGCACAAATGGGAATGAAGCAACTGATAAGCGTTCTGGTCCAATGAATTCACCTACTGCTTATGATCCTTCTAGGCGTATTTTTGACTGTTTTGGCATTCCCCATTAAATCTCTCTAAACAGTCTTCTTGCTGGTTCAGTGCTCTCGACCAGGAAGCTTGTGAGTTCGTGAGGATTTGTACTTGATCATGAATGATTCATGAAACAAGCTTAGAAAACTAAGTTTAACATCTTATTCAATGCTGAGGAAAAAAAGAGCATCTTCTCCCTTACTTGTAACAACTTGGCTAAAAAGGAAGAGTCTCAATGTCTCATTTTAAACACTGCAATTCAGAGCATCTGTTGCCTTTCCTGCTAAACCTTATATCTACTAA
Source organism: Scytalopus superciliaris (assembly GCA_013400415.1). NCBI lineage: Eukaryota > Metazoa > Chordata > Aves > Passeriformes > Rhinocryptidae > Scytalopus > Scytalopus superciliaris. The sequence continues at coordinate 387,986 of VXBX01007619.1, read as the reverse complement.
GAAGCAAGAGGAAGCATTTTAAATTTACTACTGTAGCCAGTTTTGATTTTCATTCTGCTAATACATTTGACCACATACCAGCAGCACACCACAGCCAGGCTATTGGGGCGCAGCTGACAGCTGGTAACTGCCCGTGTTGCCATTTCTCATTCACATTTAATCAGGTGTTAGATTTTTCTCTAAAAGCTATATCTGAAGTCAGTTGATCTTGATTTTATTTGTTTATAACTGATCCTATATCTTTCTTAGGACAACAGAAAGCATACAACCTGGGGTGTTAGATTCTGGTGCCTCTCCTTCCTTCTCCTCTCCCTTGACTGCTCTGTGCACAGCAGACAGGAATGCTCCATTTCCAATGTGTATGTGTGGCATTCATAGCCTCGGAACTTACAGCACTATTTCCCTGCTGTGCATTTTCCGTACAGACTATGTTTGAGTCTTGGTTTTCGCACCAGTGAAATAGGGATAATTGTGTTTCTTTGATGTACTGATAAAAGTGCTTTGTGAAGAGCCAAATATTTCTTTGTGGAACATGCCATAGCATGTTTGGAAGGTCTGTATAGCAAGGGGTAGGACAACGACAGAGACATGGATCTGATGCAAAAAAAGTCAGGACAAAACAGAGAAGGAGGTCCATGGTTATTCCCTTGCTGTTCTTTGTCTCCTATTCTAGCTTTGTAAGAGGATGAGGATTTTTTTTCCTCTTCCTTTGCTGAGTGAAAAGACGACAACACAGAATACATCTAGAAACACCTGCTGAGAGAATAAAACACAATAAACATGAGCATGCTATGGTGAGAGACATATTTTGCTTGTACAATAGACATTTTGATCCAGAGTTATAGAAAGTTTAAACATAACCCGTAAATTAAAATAAATTCCAATGCTTTTGTTATTCAACCTCAGGTTCTTCTGTTGTGCTTTGGGGTTTTTTTTTAAGCTGGAAAAATTTTGATCTCATGGTTAAGAGAATTATGAAGAAAAAGAAAGTACTTCTAAACAAGGTCTTCTAAAGTGTCCCTTGGGACTATGATTTTAAACTGGTCTTGCATTAATTGCAGTTTCTCTGGCTGTTTGTTAGGCCATTGCCATGCTGTGTTAAGGTCTCAATGCTTTTATCTAGCCCTCCCCTATTCTCTGTTTGTTCTTCTGCAAGGATGAGAGGAACCCTTACAGTATGCAAATACATAATGCTTTCTATGCTTCTTTCTTTAGAGACATAAAAGGGGTTTTTTTAAAAAGGCAAGTTGAATACATAGCAATAAAGACATAAATCTTCAGAAGCAGGCAAGCTACACTCCCTCTGCACTTCACAAATGAAGCATGGTTTTTGCAAAGAAAGAGTTTGTTAGGAGAACCAGAAGAAGCAGGATTTCCATAATGATTTGCAAGAAAAAATTCTGTAACACATGGCACTGTATTTCCTTCAGAACTGCAATCCCCTTGGGACCGAATTCTTTACTACTTAATCACTGCAGTAATTAGAGATGATGTTGGCAAGTGTTCATTGAATGTTGTGTCATTTTACATCTTAAAACCTTTTGGCGTTACTTTCCGTTTCCTTTATTTGGTGTGTTCTGGCCCGTCCCTTGGATGATTAGACACAGCTGGCCTTTGTTTTGGGACCAGGTCAGTTTTGCAATTAAGAGCTGTGTTGGTCTGCACTGATAAAAACAGAGACTAAATAATTCTATTTACGGTTTATAAATTACTTTTCCACCAAACATTTTTTTATAATGACTTGTACACAAGTGACATGATGTGAAACAAATCTCTTGAGTGAAACAGAAAATTCCAGCCACAAAAAATGGCTTTGTCCTGCATTGAGCCTTCAAATGTGGAAAACTGCAGAAACAAAGTATGAATAAACATCAGTCTGGATGAAGCAGAGCTCTGAAGTAGATGGAGAATAATGTTGTAGCATCAGACCTATGAGCGGGAGGTGGCCATGATTATGAGGAGTGCCCTGGGGAGCATGGTTGGCAAGTGGGACCACAAGCAGCATCTGCCTAAAGCTGTTCCTTCCCCTCTCTCCTGTTCTGTATAGGCTGACCAATGTGATGTCAGATGAAGGAAAGGGAAACATGAAAGGGCTGTTCTACATCTAATCTGTCATTTGAAACATCTGGTGGTAAAGTTGGGGGGGACTGCTGTCGTAGTTTAAATAATAGCCCTGAATATAGCGCAGCCTGGCTTCTCTGCATTTCAGGTCTGTGCCTGTAACTGTTACTTCAGAAAAGCAGAAAAGATTCTTCTTGCAAGGTGTAGGGCCAAATAGCTCTTTTCTGGAAGATACTGCTACTGAGGAGGCAGTTAGTTTTTGCTAAGGAAGTTTTCCCACCTGGAACTAGGCATCTTTCCCAGACACAGTGTTGGGATGTTTCTCTGCATGCATTCCACAGAATGGGCACAAGAGAGATAACACTCAGAGATGTGCTGCAAGGCCTTGGCTTTTTACTTTACACAAGGTATCATAACAGGTGAAAACTACAAGTATGCCATTCAGTTTTCTAAAATCCAAGTATCATTAACTATGCAGATAGATTTACCAAGGCAGCAGTGCACAGTGGAAGATCCTGCACTAATATTGTAGGCTTAGTCTGTCCTTTTACACTCTAGATCTTAATCTTCATTTTTCAAAATGTTCATGTGTATGTGTGCTACTTTTTTGAATAGGCTTTGATGAAGCACTGGAGCCTTTCAGAGGTCAGATGTGGAGGGTGCAGCAATGGTTTTGCTGTGTTGCATGCTTCTCCCTGACACCATGTGTTTAAACATCGCTTCAGCTGGGCAGGCACTGTGGTGTCCCTCAGAATTTGCTTTGGTCTTGGAAAAAGACTGGTTCTAATTTCCGCTTTCAGTCTCATTTCTTACAGGCTGAAACAGAAAATTCATGAAATTTAAAGTTCAACTTAAACGACAATTTGTGTGAATAATGACCTTTTAAAAGACAAGGTGGTATATTATAATGTCTCTTGAAATGCTTTCAGAGGAGAAAAACACATAGTAAAATTATATGACAAATATAAAAAAGGGAAAAGAAAACAAACTTCATAATATAAACAAGCACTAGCAGCCATTATGCTTTTAAATTATCTCTCCACAGCCTACAAATCTTTGCTTTGACTCACACACCCCATACATCTAACAAAGAGAGAAATAATATCTTTTATTACCACTCAATTATAATTGATATATTACTGTATCATTTTAAAATGTATGAAAGCCGAAAAGTACACACAAAAAAATTAAAATGGCAGGCAAGGAACAGCATATAAAAAAAGTGATAGAACTTTCTAAGCTAGGTTTATACACACCCCCCTCTCCTCCTATATGTATGTTCTAGGGGCAGACAAGAAGTGCTAATGAAAATTGGTAATGCGTATTAGCTCAAAACCGATTAAAGAAAATTACCTCTCCTTTTATTTCTGCTTACAAGCCTTTTCTGCAATATTGATTATTTTTCAGAGGTAAGTGATAGTATCTATTCTTTCTGCAATTAATCCATATGTTCATTTTGCATAGTGATTTTAGAAATCCACTGAGGTCCAGAATTAACAACATACTGGTATCTCTAGAATAAAGCTAGTTCTGTGAAAGTTTCTAAGAAAAAATCTGGCCTAAAGCTCATTACTCTGCCACTCTGATAAAGACATCTATTAGTGTATTAATTGTCTGATATACCAGAAGACAGGTTCTGGAATCATTTGAAACTAGATTTCAGATTACGCCCCGCCAGTTGCTTCCTTTCTCCAACTTTAGTGCTTAAAATTCCAGAGCTGTGGCTAAACAGCAAATGTGTGTGTCAAAACCACTGTTTATGATTTTGTTTGCTACCCTTAAATAATTTTAATGTTTCTTTTTTCTTTCATTTCAGAGTCTGTCACTTATGTATATCTTCCAAGAGATGATGCTAGTTTTGTGCTGAAAGATGTATCTCTTGGTTTTTGTTATATTTATCATATAGGCTATACTGATACCAAAAGGGAGTTAATTTTTAAGCATTTTTATGTAGACAATTCAAGCATTACTTTCTTTTCTATTTTTCCAGTGCAAATACTCCTAAATTACCACAGAGCAGAAGGTATTATGGGATGCACCTTAAACACCTTAAAGTGCTTAACAGACTGAGTGGCTGCAAGGTGAACGTGAGTATAAGAGCATTAGAAGTTCCCAAATCTAGTAGCAATAATACAGACAAGCTTCTGTATCTTACTTTTTGTTTCCATTCCTTTTAGTGCCTTTACATCCATTTAATGTGTTAATAACAACAAACAGGATGTGCCAGTCCCACTGTTCGCCCTCCCCAGGATGACTGGCCCTCCTTCTGTTTAAAAGAAGACTTTGAAAAATGTAAGCATGAATGCTTACAGATTGATTCTGTCCTACATCTTATGTCACTGGACAAACCATACATGAGGCAGGATTTTGCAACCTTGGGGGTACAGACTTAGTCTGAGCCTTGCTCCCTGGATCCCACCAGAAGCTGGGATCCAGATGGATCCAGAGGCAGTGTGGGCAACTGCCCAGGTGCCCAGTCCTTTCCTCTAAGGAGAAGGGCCGAGTCTACTTACTTTGTGCAGTGCTCTGCCATGCTATATGCAGTTTATCTCTTTTGTTTGGTTGGTTGGTTGGTTTGGTTTTGTAACAATAAGCATCTCTTTGTAACATTGGAAGGCTGAGTTAAGAATCAGCCTGGAAAAACAAATGGCAGAAATACAGCTGACCTCCCTGGGTCTTCTGCTTTTAAGCTCAGGATGCAGTTTGTGGGAAAAAGAAAATGAGCCAAAACACGTAGTTTTCTTGTTGAAATAATTTAGCTATTTTCTCTTTTGTGGTTCAGACACCCTGCTCCAGCCCTCCACAGAGAAGAATTTGGGTTCTACAACAAAGACAATAATAAAGTAATCTCTGCTTTTGGTCACTTTAAATCCACATGGTATTTTGCACACTATTCTTTGTGCTGTCAGATGTACAGGAATTCTAGTGTGGTGCAAAGAACCCTATACCCTGTAAAAATGAGCTTTACTTTTAAAGTCATGTTACAGTAAATTGCTTTTGATTTTATTATAAAATTTGCCATACTTCCTGTGAGAACAGTTTCATACTTTGTTTTTAAATTTCTATTTGTTGTTTCAGAAAAGAGAAAATTGCAAAATTTTAAATTATGTTTACCTATAAAAGCAGTAAATTCAGAAATATTCCCTATATTTAAAATGTATTATACATGAAATTATAAGTTACAACACTGGCACAACTTCCAGATGTGTTTCATATAAATATGGATTAAGATAAATGTAGCAGGTTGAGCTAGAACCACCAAGCAGTACTTTTGATTATTCAGTTTCTGGATAACAGCTTAAGTTATATATGCTTTTAAGAGTTATATCCTGAAATCAGGGATGCATATGCCTTCCAGCCAGGAGACCCAGCACAGCATGGCTGAAAATCAGTAGCAATTGTGCAGTGGGTTATGTCTATGTAAGAGTTATTTATATCCCCATCATACTGTCACAAGGAGTGCCCCTCTGGTTGGGAGCCTCAGCAGAGAGGTCATGGGCTCTAGGCAAAGGTAGACTGAGTTTCCTTCTTGGGCTTTGATGGACTTTACCAGGTCTGTCTCTGTTACTATAGTTTCGATTTTGTTCTCTAGATAAGAAATGGAAGTGTGTAGTTCACAGAGGCCTTGATCAGTTGGTTGACATAGGGTCCCTGCCCGTGGTGAGGTTTAAGGGAATGAGAAGTAACTATACAGAGTCCTGTTGTGCGTAGGTAAAAACCAGTCTTTTTTTTCCTTCCTTTTTTTTTTTTTTTTCCTCTTGTTTGCTTGCTTTCAGCAATATCCCTGTTCTCAGAAATTTGGTGTGACGTCTGAATCACCAGCTAGGTAAAAAGATTTCTTCAGCACAGTTTTATCAGAAGTATTGTCTAATGATTGCACATTCCAGAAACTCAGCTGTTGTGTGCCCTTTAGTGAGCTTGTTCAGCTCCAGTCCTTTTGGCTATGGACATTTTTATTGGGTGTCTTACTCACATCACTCTTTTTGCTCTAGTGCTCCCTTTCTGTTCATGGATTTCCTGCACTTGCAAGACCACTCTGAAATTTTAGACAAGCAAGGACAGTATCTGTACTGAAGCACTAAGAAGTTATAAAAGCAGCAGCTGCAGTTAACCACCACTAATAATACCTCTTTCACAGAAACAATAATTGCCTTCAAATATCCTCTCCCTCTCTGAAACCACTGTACCTTCCAGCACAAGAAAGGCTATGAGAAGGCTGGGGACAAGTCTTCACTGTCCATTACTCTCCCTGTTTTGTCAGTGGCAATTTCAGATCACTTTATTCTTTTGCCAGCATCATTCCCCCTACTTTTTCATCTCTGGGCAGTAGCCAGGACTTTAGAGTTAATGCAAATATTGTTGTGCAGAAGCAGTACTCTCTGTCACTGTTTCTTTTACCTTAATAAATAGATACTATCTGCAAGTGAAGAAAGGCAGTATGTATTTTCTTTTAATTTATTTTGCAGGCACTGTTAAAAGGTAGGGAACTCATTATGTTCCAGCCAGACAGGAATTTTTATTTACAATTTCTTAACTCAGTGCAGCTGTGGTAAATTATATCAGCCCTTCAATTCGTGCATTATCATTACTTCCTTACTTTCATACCCTTTCCAGAATTACACTACCACTGACCTGATGAACCCATTTTCTTTTAAAATCACTCCTATTTTATGTTTAGAGATTGCTTGGGAAAACTCAATGGCAGCAGCTAAAAGAGCAGGCGAGTTGGCTATGTATAATCAAAAGGTCAGTCTATTTTCAGATGCTTGTTTGGGGCCACTGCTGAAGAAAGCACGGAGACATCTGTACCCATACAGGTGTCAAAACACAGAGGGCAAAGTCAGGGAAAACAGCCCTGACTCTCCTGATGCCTCCTGTTTGATTGTGGAGGCTGGAGGGGGCCTGAGAAGATACTCATCCCAGGACACAACCTGCCCAGAGGCAGTGATTCAATTTTTGTGCTGCCGCTTTGAAGGAAGGAGACTCTCATATTTTCTCAAGCACTGACAGCTAGACTGATAGATAGAGCTGAAGTGGATGGGTGACAGTATGATAGGGATCAGTGACTCTTTGAGGTTTACTTGCTTTATCTGAAGAGATCAAAACTTTCAGTGTGAACTGCTAACACAGCTGTTTTGAGTTTACCCTTCCCTTCAACTATCCTTGTCAACTACATCGTCATGGAAGAGTGACCAACACCCTGCTTGGACTAGAACCCCAATCCCAGTTCTGTATTTGTGGACTAATCTGTAGACTTGAGCTCCAGCAACACAGTATCCCTTCCCTTTCCTTAAGGCCCCTTAGCCTGGCTGTGCCTCTACATGGAAAAGAAGCTTTAACACCATGGATTCTAAACCTCCAGTTCTCCAGCTGAGCAAGGCAGCATAGCAGGATCAAAAGCTTTGTCTTCTCCTGAGTTTTCAATAGCTTTCCCTTTTCAATCCAAGCCCCTCTCTGACTCCCTGCATGTCCATCATATATTTTGTGCTCCTATTCACTCTTGCAGCTCTTCCCTTACTTCTGTCTCTCCATAGTTCCTTGGCCTTCCCTCCTGCTGCACAGCAAACAGTATCCCAAAGACCACTCTAACTACATGTTTAACTGTCTCATGCATAGGGATGAAGAATGGTCACTGCTGCCACCACATTACAGGTCATCTTAGCACTCACCCCTATTACCTGGCTTAACAGGGTGGCACTAAAAGCCATCTCATACCTCACTTTTTTCACCTATGAAAATGATTAGGAACTTGATTAGTTAATTTTCTACAACAACTAAGAATGCTGCCAGTAAGGAAATAGACTACTATTACATAGTAACTACTATGCTAAAATATTAGAGAGTATAATGAAGGAATGTATTCTTTTATCAAGTACACTCTGAATTGCTGCTGTTCAATTTGCTATGACTTGTGAATTTGCTCTGAGTTATTTTTACCATTGAGAATTTCCAGGTTTTGTACTGTGTTTTGCACAGGAACTCAGCTGCCCTTTCACTGTTGTGTTTGTAGTTCCCTTCCAAGGAAGCTGCCTGCTGTTCCCAAGTTTCTCTTTCTCTCTCCCTCTTAGTATCTTCTTCAGATACCAGAAATGCAAGTAATTGATTTAAATTCTGTATTTTTCAGGAAAACTTCCTTCTGGGACTTGACTCAGGCCAGCTGGTGTCTTCTCCCTGCCTGGAGAAAACCTTTGTCCTCCAGGCTGAAGACAGGCACTTAAAAGTAAACCTCCTTCGTCTTTCTCTGTGAACCACCAGTGCTGAAGGAGAAAATCACTTTTTCCATGTGTTCACCACTCAAGAACCATAGGATTGGGACCCTTTATTTGGATCACTTTATTTTTTGGTATTATCCAGTGGGACAGGCTGAGTCCCATTTCTCTTCCATATGAAGACTTCAGTTCCCTTGGTCTGCCATAAATCCTAAGTCATGATTCTGTTTTTTTCCTGACAGCGATTCCCATGTTTACTTTGGGCTTGCTGGATAGGCGGTCAGAGACTATTCTCATGTTCAGGATGCTGGGGGAAAGCATTAGCACAGGCTGCCATACGGCACCACCTGGGAGATCTTATATTACTCATTGTGCTGCCCTTCTCTCAACAGGGCAAGCCCTTGGTGCAGATAAGGATGTATTAAGTGACTGAAAGACATGCAATTGTCCCCCAAAAGGTGTCAGTTCAGTGTTGCTGTAGATGAGAGACAACTGCTCTATTTCTGTTCTGAATCTGAAATAATTTTCAGATTGCTTGCTGATGGTCCTCCTTTGCTGAATGGGACCTCTGCATAATGCTAGAAGGAATATTCTGTTTAATGTTCTGTTTCCCAACCCTTTGTCTTTCCTTCACTCATGATAACTGCTAGCACATTCGTGAGTTTTTCATTTGGATGAAATTTTGCTCTAGCTGTGGGCAGAATATAGAAAAAATCAATAGCTATTAAGATATGTGATACTGCAGGATATGGGATCCTACTGGTAGGAAACAGTGAGGACCATTTATTTATTCACATACCCGAGTGCCTGCCTTCGTAATCTGACCTCATTGCCCAGGTCCTGAGCTTCCCTCAGGTTTTCAGTGGGGGCTTTTGTTGCCAGATGCTGAGCAGAGGATGTTTTGCCCATTGCACTCTGCTGTGTTCTGTGCTAGTTTCTTGTGGAAGTGCCTTCGGGTGTTTTCCCAGAGCTCACATTTATTTGTTCAAGAACAAGTTAAGAAAAAAAGAGTGACTGGAGGTTTTAAAACCCATTTTCTTTTTATCTAGTGTTCTATTAAAGCTTTCCTTCTAAGCAGCTTACAATAATATAAACAACCTGCAGAAAAAACTCCCTGTCAATCTACTGCTATAAATTCCTACAGGTCCAGGGGCTTCAGGAGCACCTACAGGCCTTGGAGTCAGAGATAACTATCAGATAATTCACTCCTCTAGAAAGTACTCCCTTATGTTCAGAGTGAGTGGAGAGCAGAAAGGGGGAACAGAAGATGGGAGGAGGTGCGCTGAGGGCAGGAGCAGGGTTCCAGGCGTGTGGGATGAGGATGGAGACCGTGAGACACAAGCGTGGCAGCTGAGCAAGCGCTCGCCTCTCCCTAGTGCCCCTAGCTATGTGCTTTACTGAGCTCCTCAGCTGCATACTTCCTTCCTTGGTGGAAAATACACTTTTCTTTCAGCCTGTGTGGGTGCAGACCACGATCCCAGCCCCTGGGGCTGCTTTAGAACAGAGAGCAGCCGTGTCGGCAGCACACTGTGCTGCTTCGCCTTTTGGAGGTGCTCAAGAATAACAAGCAAAATCTAATTAAGAAAAGTGAAATACAGTATGTTAAGTCAGCTGCATCCGAGTGTGAAATGGAGCCATTATAAAACAAAACACTGTACAGAGGCGATTCAGGAGCTCTGCAGTCTTACAGGGATGCTGACAGACTTCCCTGGCATCAGAGAGGGAATGCAGCGGTGAGAGCTATTAATGTGCTGGACTGTCACTGGCCATTGCAGTGCTCTGCTGGTCAGCACAGCTCCTACTGAAAATGGGGAGCAGGAGAGAGGAGCATGTCATGAGCATTATGGCAGCACACTGGCCTGGCCATGCTAGGAGAGGAGGAACAGGAAAGCGGATGATGAGAAAGTACTAATGCAACAGAAAAAGGAGGGAAGCAAAAAAAGCTGGGAAGTGAGGGGTGAGCATGAAGGGCAGGTATGAAATAAGGCTGAGCCTTTCTCACCTGAAGGTGAAAAACTCTGCAGCTATGGGAGTATGTGTTTGCCATCCAGAAGCTGAGCCTGTCCTCACCCATTGGTGATGGCTGTGAGAGCTGCTGTGCTCAGGTGGCAGAGGCAAACCAACAAAAGCAACAAACCACCTAAACAATGTTCCCCACATCCCTCCTTTTTAAGATTGCGGGGTTCTGACATCAACAAGTAGAACTTTAAAATATGGAAGTTGCATTTGTTCTTCATGATGCTACGATCTATGAAAGGATAGAATAAATTCTACTATTTGAATTGAATTTGAAAATAATTTGAAAAAAAATGTTTAATCTTTCTGGGAAAGTATATTTTGAAACAGGAAGGAATGGTTTCAATAACCTTAAAATAATTTTAATGGTAATTGTTTGCAGTTGCCTCCCTCTAAAAATTGTAGAAAGGGTATCTTGAACGCATTACAGTAAATTCAGCACAAGTGAATCTGCTCTCAGCTATGCTAGAAAGGATATCCATGGTAATAAGATTAGTACAGAAAACATGTTGTCTTTGTATTTAAAATCCTAAGGTTAATATGTCTTAATAGGTCTTGGTTTCACCCCTCCAAAAATTTTTAGAAAAAACTACTTTTGCCAGTCATTACTTAATGGTGTTTCACTGTTAAATGCTCACAAAAAATATCTAACACTGCTGGGAAAATGATCTGTAAAGGTTATCTCAGTAAGGCTTGGATGTAAAATGTCAAAGGACAACTTCATCTTGTTTCCCTTCTTCACCCTTCCACCCCTACTACAGGCAGGAAAACTGGAAGAATACTTGCAAAGCTGTCAGACAGGCAGGAGTCTGCTTCCTTCCAGCATCTCTTCATTCTCAAGAGATCCTTGGGATGTACTTTATTTAAGCTAACAGGTTGTCTGAAGGCAGAAAACTGTAACAGAGAAAATTAATAATTTACTAAAACTTTGCTGGAGAACAGCAGACCTCAACATCTGCCATTGTCACCCACAGGAGAACTGAACAGCAACACCAGGGGCACCTGCTGCCTGTGTGGAGTAGCCCGTGCTGCCACAGGGACACAGGCACACAGAAGAATTACCCCGGCTTCAGGATAGCAGCATGTTGGCTACAGTCCCCTGTAGTTCAGGTTACAGCTTCCTGCTATTCTCCTACTTTGGCAAAAAATGAGGCTAAACATTTCATGTTGCAGCCCCTGTAAACTCCAATGTATTCAATACACCAACTTTAGTCTCAGTGGTATCTAGTAGGCTTTCTGATCCTGCCCCCTAAAATCAAGACACTGCAGAGCAACTTTAAGATTCATATTCAAATAGTGATTTTTTTTTTTCCCCCTGTTTTTTCCTACACTGAAAATGTTTCTTTGGAACAGATGCAACACATTTAGATGTTTTGAGAATTTTTTTGTCTTTGATAACTGCACATATTTGTGAATGCAACTGTTGATGTAGGTGAGAGACCTATGCAGGAGATCAAGATTGCTCACGGAGAGTTTTTACAGGATCATGGCTGTGTTATACCCCACCTCTCTCCAAAGCAGCAAGGAAGAACATCTCTTCATGCTTCTGGGATCTGCATTCATTCTCCAGATTAGTCTACAAGTGAGTTATTAACATACCCATCTGTGGTCTGTTTGCAGGAGGGAGAAACAGCAACAGCAATTATGATCAAGCCTGGCTGCAGTCTTTGGTCTTGTATGCTGGCTTTGGCTGGGGTACAGATAATCTTCATATTACTTCCATGAAGCCAGCAGTCCAAAGCTTGACACATTCTGTACTTTGCAATGGTCTTGTTGACCTGTGCAGGCTCTCCTATTTGCACCTTAGATGAGCAACTGGTGTAAGCTGAGTGCACTCTTAGTCATTCCTACTCATTGGCTTTGCACAATGATAGAGTCCCTTTGTGTGATTGATCATTCTGGCACCTCTGTGAGTGCTAGCTGGGGCTTGCAACTAACCATGCATCTTTGTAGTGAAAACTGATTAAAACAGGAATGTCCTGGAAACCACAGAATCTGGGAGGTTATGAAGAGTTGGGGTTTGTGATAGCAGGAATTTCACATTGCTAAGTGCAGCCTATGGTGGGAGACACAAACTGGTCAAGGACAGAACTTCTTCCCTTTTGTCATCTTATTTCCTGGTGTTTCTCACATGGATGACTCTGGTTTTGCTTTTCTGTTATTTGTGTTTCACTTATTTGTTTACTTTGTCTTCTGTAGCCAGTAAACAGTCACAAGTGTCTGATTATCAGAGATCTGATTGCATCCAGTGGGGAAGTGTTACAGTCAATGCTCTCTGCTCTTCCTCTGGAGTATGCTGTGCAATGTATTGATGTAACTGGGTGAAATGCCTCTTGTGTATCTATTGGAATCAGGTCAAGGTAGCTTTGCCAACACAATATCATTCTGTCAGTACCATCTTTCCTATCTTGATGTCTCTGTGACAAGATTTTTTTTTTTTTTTGCTACACAATATCTTGATAATGAGGTTTATTGACATTACCTGATAGAAGCATTTTGCACCTATAGTAAAAAATTCTGAAGAAAGCAAGTCTTTACAACTCCCCCCCCAAAACCTGTCCAGGTAAAGTCTGATGTGTGACACATGTAGGCATGTTCTCATTCATTGTGGGTTTAGATAACTCTGCTCACAACCGGTAACAAAAGCATAGAAATACCTTGGGAGTAAGAAGGGACTGTTTCTGTTCCTTAAGCTTTGATAACATGTTGACATCCTTAGTGAAACTACAGAAAGGGTCAACATCCTTTGCTGTCTTTTCCAGTGACATGTTTTGGAATAGTGCTCTTTTTATTCACATGCCCTCTCTGTTCTCAGGTGAATACAGTTGTAGCTCTCTCTTATGGACAGCTCATTTCCATTTTGTGCTGTATCATATAGGTACAGATTTCTGACAGCTGCAAAACATGCCTCAGATAATTCACTGAATCCTGGTGGTGTGACAAGCAAAACCCTTGAAAATCCCCACTGCTTTTGTAACTGCATAACAGGAAACCTCTGATGTTCGGTTCATAAAGGATGGCTTTGCAGGACTATAAGAAAATCCTCACTGTGGTTTTGGAGGTTTAAAAAAAAAAAATCTGCTATCATTTTTGTAACAAACAAAGTTTGCATCACTTTCCAAGTTTATGACCTTGACAACAGGAATGCATATAAAACTTCATCACTGGGATGATATCTTTTTGCATTTTTTTCTTGAACAGTTGTTTTCCCCTGGAGATATCCTTGTCCCTCATGACAATCTTCCCTTCTTCTTTTTTGCAATATGTGAAAACATTGGCTCCAGCTGTTCTGTTGTTTGGAAAGACCTCAACACAGCTGGTGATTTTAAGGAGAAATGTTGTCTAACGGGCACAAAAGGACCTGATGGCTGCTAGCAGAGTCCTGGTCTGTGGGCAGCACTGCCACTGGCCTGCAGGGAGAGGCCACATGCCAGTGCCCTCTCTGGGTCTGCCTCAGACCACAGCCCTGGCACAGTGGCACTGATGCCTGCTGCCTTCTCTCAGCTCTGAAATATGAGTTCTTCCCAGCCTCAGTATGTCACTTCTCTCTTCTATTCAGTGTGCTTCTCCATGTGTAAAACAGGGGTGAGGTAAATCTGTTCATGCTATGTGATGTTCAGCTGTCCACTAAATGGACTACATACAAACCTATCAAGAACGGCATTATTATTCTGGATCTTCTTTTGAGAGTGAGTGTGGAGAAGGGAAAACAACATGTAAACACAGCCTTTTCTCCAGCTGGGATCACACTGGGCACTGTTACTGTGCTTTCTGACTTGGCATGTTGTTTCCCTTTTTTGGATTCACCTCAAAAGTAGAAAAAGGTTTATAGTAAGTCTAGTTGTGTTATCAAAAGTCTTGTTAGTATGAAAGCACGACTCTACTACCGAATAACTCTACCCCAAATGACTCTACTGCAGAGGAAGTTTCTCATTTTATTCTTAAATAATAAACCTTTTGCAACCACCCCCATATTGTTCACCAGGGAAGGACACTGATTAGATATTCAACAACAAAATCCACAGAAGGATTGTGTACCTGGTCACACGAAGCAGAAGGGTTGTCTGTTACAGTTGGAGAATGGTGTATGTCCCATAGATGTCTCCTGAATTTGTGCTTTGAGGCCATCCCTGAAAGGTAGGAATGTTAATGACAGTTTTTGTGCACCAAATGAACTCAAGCATGGATTCTCTATTGCTCACCCACAGCTTTCAGGTGGTCATTACCTTTTTGCTCTCGATCTGGACCTACTGACTTGGAGGAGTAGGATGCCATGCATTTCTATTTCTAAGAGAAGTGAAAAAAATTCCCAACAATTCTGAAACATGGTATTTATTATTTTGTTGCTCTTAAATTCAGAATAGACCAAAGCTGAACATACATCCCTTGTGATTCAGAAGTTATTCTGCCACATCTCTTTTGATAATGTGATACTGGCTAAAGAAATACTTAGATACTAGTTTGTGGGAGTTATCTGCTTATCTGGTAATTCTATGCATATTTTAACAACATAGTAGCTGTTGGAGGAGAGTTATTACCAAATGGTAATTTTTCTTCCTTTTTATGGGAGGCTGAACTGCAGAACTGAAACTGAATTTAGAAGATGTTTATAGTTAGGGAATTGGCTTAATTCATTGTTGATAGAGTATTTCTGAAACTTGGAGTTGTATTTGTTTTCCCTTTCTATCCTTTCAGCTTGCAAAATTACACAATGCAGGGTAGATGTGTGGATGTCTCTGTACTCCCCCTACACATAAATATATAGGCTTTATGGGCATGTATGTGTGTATATATATGTGCATATATAAATATATTCTTAGTATTATTTGCCAAGAAATGCTTGTAGTACTGCAACATTATCTTAAGCTACCTGTTACAGGTAGTTGTGAAAACTACAGTTAATTTGTCTTCTCAGCTGTGTGAAGAAAATTCTAGTTAATGTTTTACTGTGAATTCCATGATAGAGTATAAATAGGGTTGGAATGTGGATACATTTTCCAAAACATGCAACAGGGAGTTTGAATTTAACTGTGTCTAATATTCTTCCGTTACGAATTTCCACTGAATTGAATCAACAGCCTGAGATAAAAACAGCTGAAGAT
>VXBX01007619.1:335972-372559 GCA_013400415.1 Scytalopus superciliaris | reverse complement strand
TTTTTTTTTTTTTTTACTCTTCATTTTTGTTGGGGAGATGTAGATTGAGGTTAGAACTCTCTGAAGATTATCCGCTGAGTGCCAGCTTTTAATGAATCCCATTTGTTTTCTTGATTAAGTCCGCTATTACCCCTGTTTAGTCTTGTCACGAGCCTATTAGCTAGAATTTTCATATCATGCTTTAGAAGAGAAATTAGCCTAGAAGAGCAGCACTCATCATGAGTCAATTTTCAGTGTATTTAATATAGTTTACAATTTATGAATTCAGGAACCTGTAGCCTCATACATATCATAAAAAATCCCCCCAAACAACTATTCTTTGTGGTGAAATTCAGAGGCCACTAAGGGTTGCAGCTGAATAACAGCAGTGGTGATAACATTGTATATTGCTAATGTACATACAGTCACGAGGTCTCTTGGTGAACCTGCATCTGACAGGCTATGTCAGGTCTCTGATTTGTGTGACAGAAGCTTCTTTAGGAAGAACTGACTCTCAAAAGGTTTGACCTCTTATTTTCAAAAGATAAGCATCCAGGAGGCTTATGGAGCCTTGTGTCACAAAATACTCAAGAGCTTTGGAAGTGCTTAAAAACCATGTGATGGTACAGTGAAAAGTATACACAGGTATAGCAGGGTTTTTGAAATTCTTGACTTTCTTGACAATGTTGTGAGAATAGCCCTTTAGGAATTTAAATATCTCCATTCATTTTCAGATTCTCTAAATGAAAAGTGAGGTGTAGGGTGAAATGCACTTTTTAAATGACATTTTGCAAATTTCAAGAGATGCCATTTCAGCCTCTCCTGGAAGTGAAGACTTGGACAGTGGAATTTGCAGAGCTGCCACATAAGCATTTCAACGGTGAAAAGAGCCAGAGGGGACTGCAGATGAATCACAGGTTTGTGCCTTGGCATTATTCTGTAATGGGAAACATGACTTTACCATGTCCATGGAAGCAAACATTGCAAATATTTGGACATGAAGCCATTACTTAATATTACCCACTCAATGCCTTCTTTCTCTTTTCTTGTTTTCTTTGTGCTACTCTAAATGCCTAGGCTGCCCTGCTGGCATTTCCCTTTTTTCTTCTGCTTTTCTTCTTTTCTGCCTCCTTTTCTGTAATTTCTGAAACAGTGTGGGATTTTGATCACACTATTTGCTTAGAGCTCCCACATCACTTTGTATTTGATGAACAGTGTGAGAAACATCCAGTAATCAAAATGAAAACAACTCCAATCATATCACTGTTCCACAGGAGCTCCTGAAGATGCCTGGAACAATTTGCTGCATTTCTGGGCCCAGAGGCTGTTATGGAGAACACCGGTTGGCAATCACAGCTTTTTTTTAATTATTATTATAATTTTTTTTCTTAAACCGTGTAAATGAAAATCCTTTCCTATATCCTTACCAGAGCTGGATCAAGAAATAATGACCCATTTCATCACTAACCAAGCCAAAGTTGCTTAGTTTCTTGGCTGGATGGAAAAGAAACATCTTAACAAAACCGGTAAATTACCATGACTACCTCTCCAAAGAATTATCTCCTAAGAATAATTCAAATGCTGTAAGAGAAATGTAATCTCAAAAAAAGCAGCTTTCCCAAACCCCTGTATTTTCCCTGCACAATATATTCTCTCTAGCTACAAGTCTGTCTTCCTTCAGTGAATGTATTATAACCCTTTCAGTCTGTTCTGCTTTACATACTCGACACTGTGAATCTCTAACAAGGTTAGGGGTGAGTAACAATTTAAATTACTTTCAAATACAGCTGAAAAGTCTATTATAGATGCAACCTTGAACTTTAATTGTATAAAGACAGTCACTTCCTTAGCATTCACACAAGTGATAGAGTTTCTTGCTTCTAAGTCTGTCGGGACTTTCTGGATGTGTTGGCAGCTGTTTATTCTGCCTCTAGACTTTGAGAAAAGAAATGCATAAGTTTAAACACTCTAACGTTACAATATCTACTGAAGTTTGCAATGATGAAGATTGTAACATATTTCAGTTCGAGAAGTCAATCTGATTAATTATATGTTATTCTTCCTGCTATTTTACTAGGCTACACAAGAGGTTGCTGAAATCCAGCATTTGTTTTCAGATATACATTCATGCTTTTTAAGGAAATGATTATAAAGAGCCAGAGAACCTTTGAAATTATGTTGCTCAAAGTTTTTCCAGCATTGGCACAAACTAAGCAAATAAGGGTAAGCTCAAAGGATCCATGAAAGGTAAACAAAGCTCTTTAAAGCTGGCTTATAGTAGGTAATGGAAAAATCTGGGAGTGCTTTTGTGGTCTCATAGTTTCAAACCTTTCTGGTATTTCTCATTTTAAAAAGTCACCACTAAAACAAAACAAGTAAAAAAACCACAAAAAAAAATAATCACACAACATGCCAAAAAACACCAAATCCACCACCCCCACCCCCACCCCCGAAAAAGTCAGTGTATCTGCCTGGAAAATATGGTTTGAAAGTACTCCTCAAAGGAAAAATATCTCTCCCATGGCCATAGGCATGGATTTGATAGGAGGGATCGCTTTCAGAGCTGAGAGTTTGTACTTCATATCCAAGGAATTTCCATTAAACTTTACAAGGAGGGTAGCTGCAGCAAAGGTGTTAACATCCTTACGGAAATGGAAATGAGGCTGCTGATTTTTCAGTGCAAACAGCTTACAAACACACCTCAATCACTGGTAGCAAGGAGTCTACTCAGTCCTGGAGTAGCTGTGTAAAAGACCAAGTGAGGTTTTCTTTGTTTTGCTTTTACCAACAATGAGCTCTGTTATCTCAGGGTTCTTAAACACAGATACAAAAATTTTGCCTTGAATGTATTTGATCAAATAATTCACCTCTTGTTTAGATAAGAATATATTTCTCAGGCTCATTCATTTTCATTAAATCAAAGATAAGGTTGTATGAGTGGGTCTGTAGCTCCCAGAGAGCTACAAGATGGAAAGGAGAGCTCTGTAATCCTTCCACTGCCTGCAATATCACTTGAGCCTCTGAGACATAAAGCAATACTCCAAGCCACTGATCCCTCTGTGGGAGCACATTTGCTCTCCCTTAGTTGAAACTTTTAAAGACTTTTGTAGGCTTTAGAGTTTGATACTGCCAATTTTGGCCCAGATATCCTAATTCAGACTTATTAGAAGACATAGAGTAGCACTTGGAAAAAGAAAATTGTATTCAGAGTTGCACTGAAATTTTATGGTCCCTAGAGAGAGATTTGAGATCTCAGTATTTCCTCTTCATTCAGAAAATTAGATGCAAATTTTGAAAATGAGACACATTTTGGAAGATTATTATCTAATTTTAAAATTCAACTGATGAAATGCAGCTAAGTGAATACAGCATATGATATTAATTAGCAGTAAAATGTATGTCCTCTTTAGGATACTTACCCCCAACATTGGTGAAGAGATATCACCAGGAGCACTGTGGCATTAGCACTAGGAATATTATATAATGTTGCATGCACCAATCCTGAATAATACTGACTTTTACTAACTCCTAAATCAGCTCGTCCCCTTCCTCTTACCCAAAGCCTTCCCATATGGAAAACAGATTCATTTCTAGGAAGAGTGTAAGGAGACAGTCCTTATGCTATGGACTGATTAAACAGTCATATGCCAAGTCCCTTTATAGTGCTACAGAAGGAAGAATAATAAAAAATTACAATTAATATACTACATTGAACAATAGTCTAGCTTTTCAGCTACTAGAAACTTCTAAAAATGCAAAGAAACATTTTACCTCCCTAAGTGTTTTTTCTTTTGAGTATTGAGCAATTATACATCTTCAGAGGTGGTTAATTTTGCAAGCAGAATATTAATAATTTATAAGTGTGTTAAAGGTATTGATCATACAAGGGTAGAAGCATTATGCTTGAGTTCCTTCTGTAATCCATTAAAAAGGAAGGAAATTGCTTCAGTTTTGAATTAAAATATGAGGCTAACAGACTGTCATTTAAAACATATGTAAAGCTGTTTTCCTGCTTAAACTGTAGTCATCCATCGTTGGTCTGGTGGTAACACACAAGGATTTGCTGGAACTCGGCCAACAGGCATTCAAACCAGAGGCTCTTCCTCCTTCCCCCAGCACCACCTCCCTGCCCCACTCCTGCCCTGCCCACATGACAGGCCTGAGTGCCCACTGTCCGCTCTGGGCACAGCTCTGCTGAGATCCTCTGAGAACCTTTGGGGGCTGATTTCAGCAGACATGGCAGTAGGGCTCAGTTTCTTCTACTTGTGGCTTGTTTCTGGACATTTGGAAGCTAACAGGCGCTATGTAAATTCTCCTGAGGAAACTGGCAGGTGTCTTCTGTGGGACCAGATCTATAGCTTGTTGTCTTTGGTTTTTACCAGCCCTGACCATTTTCTCATGGCTGAGCACAGAGACCATTAACATTGTATTTATGCAAAGTGAGTACTTGCAGCAAAGTCCACAAAGCCTCTGTGGATCCAGGAATCTACCTGACTTTTTGCTACAACAGGGATTTAGTGGTTTCTTGACTTTTAATTGTTCCCCCATTTTATCATGGTTGCATGAATAAAGCTTTAATCCTCAGGCTCAGAATTGTAGGATGTTTGTGACAGGAAGGAACATAGGTGTTGAAACCGATCAGTGCAATCCCTCTCCTTCTATTCATGTTCTAAGGCAGGAGGAAGAATGATATAAACCAGAGGAAATAAATAATTAGTGAATAGTTTTATTAATCAAATTCCTTCTGGACCACCAATCTCATTATTTGTTTATCAGCCAGGCTTCTACTAAATCTATTCACAATTAAAAAAAAAATTACCAAGTGAACAGTATTGAACCAATCCTTAATTAGGGCAGCTGAGATGTCTCATATAATTAACTGGACTTTGTTCATAATTATTTCCTGATAGTTGGAATTGTTTTTCACAAGTAACGAAGCAATAGTAATGGTAACACTAAGAAATCTTTGGTTTTTCAGAATAGAAAAATGGCCAGGCTTACTGTGCTTGAGTTGTATAAGACCTACTTTTTCCCACTGATAGATAAAAGTAATCATGTCAGTTTGGCTAGGCCACACAGGGAAGTTTTTCAAAATCAGTTCTTTATTGTAGAAATAAGTATGAATCCAAATCTTTAAAATGTGGCTTTTCTAATGTATGTTTTACGATGGTCACTCTGAAGTGACTCCTCGGGCAGCCACATGTGAATCCTGGCACATCAGTATGAGTTTCCTTAACCAGAGACTGATTGCTTAAAGCTAGTGCTTGCCTATGGCAATGCTGGGTCTTGTTCAGGGAAATAGCAAAAATCAGCTATTGCTGATAAAGTGTGGGTGGAAAACCTGCAACCTGACAAAGATAAGGACCTTCTAGCTAGCAAGGCCACTGGTGGTGGCTGCAGAGTCATCTGTGGGCATGTCCTACACCGCCCTCAGCACTATGCACCCAGCATCAGCACAGTCAGCACTCTGCATGGAGCTATAGCAGGGAGCATGTGTTGGTTGGTACCTCTAGGAACCTACCTTCATTTCTTAATTTTAGCAAGACCTCACTGATACAAACTATTCTTTGAGAGAAGCTGGGAAAGATAGTAATGCTGGAAACAAGGTCAACAGTTTCTATTTGCAGTTTATCCCTGCTCCTTTCCTCCTCCCTTTTGCTGCTGGTTTAGGACACAGCTTCACAAAGCCGGAGGAATGCTGCAGGAGTCCCATACATAGTCATTCTTAATTCAAAGTACACCCATCACTCTGAGGGAAAGTTGCAGCAGATTCCAATGATTTCAGGAGAATGAGTATCTGCTCTAATCTGGAAAAATAGTAGTGATGTTACAACCTGAGATTGTTTGGAATTCATTATAAAGCTGTGTGAAAGAGCATGTGGGTTAAACAGGTTCACTGCTAATTAATACCTTTACTCCTAACGAAGCAGCTCCTTGCTCCTGGGGTTAGGTGGAGTGTGAGAAGAAAAACAAGCAGGAAGTTGTCTGCAGGCTCTTTCAGGATTGAAACCGCAAATGATTATGTGTAAAGTTTAGGGAGACAAGCAGCAGCACCAGGTGTAGCTCACTGCCACCCAACAGCAGTTGAGCACTGACTCACAGCAGCACCACGGCAGTGGGGCTGAACCTGCATTATCAAAATAAAACTGTATTTGTAAAACCCCAAAGTTCAGAAAACCAACAAGGTTTTGTTTTGTGTAGTTTTCTGTGAGATTTGTTTAATGTAAGTAATCATCCCTGGAGAGATCTCGGACAGTGCTATGTTGCGTTCAGGCTAGAAAATGCAGAGTGAAAATCATGAGAATTCTTCATCTGCCTCTATTCTCTCTTCCTGGCAAAGATTCATCTAATCTGCTAATTTATAAGGAACCTGGTGAATTTGGCTCATTGCTTTTGGCTCATCCTGTTGACAATGGTGCAGCAAAGTCCATAAGCAGTAGAACTTTTCCAGGGTGTCAACAGGGTGAGAGCAATGTAACTCGTTACTCCCAGAGGGTAGAAAGCATGGTGTGCTGTGTTGCCCTGACAATTGTTCCCCTTTATGTCCTGTTCATGATTCAACTGACCCATTAGCTATGCATTTTATGTTACTAACTAATGTCTAATTATTTTTTTCACTGTTGAATTTCTTGCAGCTCTCTTTAAAGTTTAGTAGGTAAGAAGATTAAAACATAAATGCCATTAAATATGCTTTAAATATCAGTCCTACTGAAATATTTCCAGGTTCTGTATCCTCTTAAAAAATAATCCCCATTCAAAACAGAGAGGAAATGTCATCTGCATGAATGTCTTCTGAGTTTAAGATTGGATTATACAGGGAATTATGTAGAGTAGCTGTGGAAATCTGATAATTAAAAAAACTTTGGACTCTTTTATTTATGACATTTTAAACCCCTGTAACATTTGGGGAAGTTTTCTGTGTTGTACATGTGCTGTTAACCTCACATGTAAAATTTTCTTGGATAGTTTTATGTGAATTAATGCTTGTAGAGCTTGAATTCACATTCAGTCAAACTGGATGTGCTGGGATTTGAAGTTGATTCTGGGGCCCACATGAAGTTAAAGCTGGGATGCGGGCTGATCAGCATATTGCTCTCAGCCACCTCATGGGCTGTCCTCTGTCCCTATAGGGGGAAGTCGGGGAGAAAAAAGTCAGAGGTTAATGGTAGCTGTTATGAATGTCCTCCCACATCATCCTGTATGGGAATCCCACAACTTCCCCTAATAGAAATCCTCAGCATTTCAGAGCGCATTTATTAACGAGCACAGTGAGTCCTCTGGGTCCCTCTGAAAGGGCCAAATAAAGTCCTATTACAGCCATTCCAGTTTGCACATTTAAGTTTTGCAGAAAAAGGCTTGCAAAGGCTCAGGACAGGTTTGGTTGGGGGGTTTTTGGGGGGTTTTTTTTTGTTTTTTTTTGCTGCCCCAACCCCTGCAGTTTGTGTCCAGCATGCAATGCCAATGCATCTTTAGGATGCTTTCCACAGTTCTGCTACCAAAGCAGAGTAACAAAGGGGTCCTTGCATCATTGTGACATGCCAGGGCACAGCATGCATTTCCAGGAGGAGCAGACAGAATTTCTGTCCAACATGAGTAGATATTCTGCTTTGTCAGGCAGAGGAAAAACCCTCACACTTTTTGCATCAATCCCTACACAGCACAGGTTTTGGCAAAATGTCTCAAGGCCTGGAGGAGAGCACTGTGATTGACCCTGAAGCCTGGGTGTGAGTTTGCCCAGCACAGACCAGGCCTGGACCACAAAAGCCATGATGAGTCTCTCTCTGTGGTCACCTCCCCGGCTGGTGTTCATCAGGGCTGCTGGCCTGTGATTCCCATGCCTTTCCCCTCACAGCAGCTGAGCTGGAAGACATGTCTGCTTATGTAGAAGTGCTCCCAAAAAATATTGCCCAGAGAATTTAGCATAAATACGCAATGAATCTAAGAGCTAGTGGGAAATGTTAAAGCAAACATGTTTAGGGCACAGGTTTTCAAAACAGGCCAGGAAAATTCTTATTCCAGCAAGAGGTGACATGCGCCTATTCTTTCTTCAGCTGGCTAAGCAACAGCAGGAGTGTTTCCTACTAAACAGCCTCATTAGCATAGGAATAACTACAGGGTAAATTTTCAAGCTCATTCCAAGTGAATTCAAAGGGAGGGGGGAAATATTCTTTTAATATGTGCAACTCATGCAAACAATGATATGAAACTAATTCATTTCATCATATTATCACCATATCATATTAACTTAAAAGAAATAATAATGCAACATGGAAATGTTTGCATATTAGAGAGAACTCTCATTGTACCCTATTAGCACCATATCATATTAGTATTAGTATTGCATTAGGCTATTATGCTCCAGTGCTAAAATGATGAAATCCCACTGTGAAAACTGATATTGAATTCTTGTAATGTTTCAGAACCATTTTTAGCACTACATATAAATAATTCATGGAGCAGATCAAATGAATTGATGAAAACCCCCTATCCCTTGACGTTGTGAGAGTATTTATGAATGTAAAGTCATGAACAGGATTTAAATAAAAAAAAACCAGAGATGGACTGGAGCTGAAATATCTGGATTATCACTAGACCCAGCTTACCCATGTCACACAGAGCATCAGGTTAGGTAGCCACATTTCTGTTGACATGGCAAAGGTGGTGTCTGAGAAGTAGCCTGTTCCAGGATCAGAGGTGCACAGCTCACCTTTCAAAATGTGGTGTCTCAGGGAGCTCTCCATGATGTGCTGAGACACCTGTGCAGCGAGACCCTGCCCCGTACAGGGTCACTACACTAGTGCCACTCTCGTCTGCCTTCATCGGCTTCCTGAGTTGTTAAGAACTGAGAAAAATAGCTAATTGCTAATGAGAAAATATGTATTTAACTTGCAGGGTTTTATGGAACTAGCCTTTCACTTGCCCAGAATTTGGTGCTATGGTGTGATTGTAACGATAGTTATTAACATGGGCTGTGCTGAACTTTGCTTTATAAAATGTATTACTGGCAAACTGGATCCCATGACTTTAGGAAAGCAGAGAGCTGTATGATGAACTAATGAGCATTTACCCAGCCTTTGAGGGCCCCAGGACAAACAACTGAAGCAGACGGCATGGCCAGTCCCTGTGCCTGGGAAAAGGAGGAGCGGCTGTGCTGGTATAGGGAGCAAGTGAACTGTTACCTGAGCTAGTCACTGATTTACGGTCTGAATTACCATCAACTTGTTCCTTTCTTGCTGCTCTCCAGCATCTCTTGGCTTATGCTGCAGGTGTCTACTCTCTCTCCTCTGGCAGCCTGCTTTTGTGTCTGATCCCATACAGCACAAGGGACCCTCAATCCAATAAATGCTGCTGCACAAGCTATAGGAGAAATGGTAACACAGGACCTCTTCACAAATCCATTAGCTTACTTCTTCTCACCAAGGTGTAAATTCAGAGTAAGAGATGCAGGGAAAACAAAGCTGGATTATTGTTTCCTTTGCCTTCCAAAAGGACATGATGATGCTGGCATGTTGTGCATCCTGCCTCCCAGGCTCAGAGAGAGGAGCCCTTCTGAGCCCATGTATGGCATGTCTTTAAAGTTTATTGTGCTCTTCAGGCTTATCCTTTCTTCAGCAGTCTGGGGTGCATCTGCTGTGCTTGCAGCAGGAAAAAATAAATCAGGTGGGGGGAATAACTCTGGTTTCAGTGCAAGAGGCAGTGATGTAGGGGAAGTTTCTCTAAAGGTCATCAGAAGCCACACACTTTCCCCTAGTCTGGAGATTTCAAGGAAAAAAACACAACAGCAAGTTAGGGGGTGCTTTTGAGTTTACAGGATATGAGCTCAGTGCATTATGACCTTGTTCAGAGCAGAGAAGAAGCTGATGGGGAGTGAGATCCCAGGAACAGTGTTATGCAGAGCAAGAGTAGGTGAAGAAATATGAACGGTATCTTGTAACTATTGACAGACAACTGTACACACAACTGTTTGCTTTATGACTGGGCTGAGAAATGGATCCATTCAAGAGAAGTTTGATAGTAGGGTATTGGGGGAGTGTTTGTTTTCTCTCTGCTCATTTTTTTGCCCACGCATGGTTTTCAGTTTTCCGTCCTTTCCTCCAGAAAATACTGCTGTTGCAGAGATGCTGAAAGAGTTCTGCTTAGGTCCCATTTTTTGTGTTCAAAACTTGAAAAATTACAAGTGCTTGGAGTTTATCCCAGCCAGTTCAGCTGCTTCTAGTTTTCACTGGTGATATTAAATTACACATACATGGCTAGTGAAAATAATTTCAGTTCTTCCTATAGTCCATATATAAAGTGGATAAATAACATGTTAAAAAGCTGCTTTTTTTTTTTTCCTTTGTGCTGTATTTTTCTGCTAAGTTATTTATTTGTACATTTATTTGTAAGGTAGGTAGAAGAGAATTTTCCTCTGGAATCTGCAGAGTTGCAGAGAGGGTTGAGTATTCACCTAATTCATATGAAAAGTAATGGATTTTTTCATGTTGGTGTATGAACCACAGTACAGCACATGTCATCTCTGCACCAGCAAATAAAAACATGTACTTATTTCACCAGAATATTTTTTACATATACATACATATATATATACATGTACATATATATATATATTTAGGAAATGCACCCTAAGTTAGCTAACCAGTCAGTATGTTTTGCTGTGCTGCCAAAGTAGTATTTTTAATAGATTCAAGCAGCTTATTGTGGCTTATGGAATTTGTTTATATGGGTCAGTATGGTCTAATTTTTCCTGTGGGAGCTCTTCTCCAATTATAATCATGAATCTTTTAGGTGATTGTGACAATGCATGAATTTTTCCATAGCTATAAATATCAGATATTTAGAAAACACACTTTTATGTCCAAACATTTACTGCTATAATTACCACTGGACTTTCTGGTAAGCTGGAACAACTGTTGCTAGTGAAGAATGCCATATTTTGTTGGAAAAGTGAGTCAGAACATGGCTGAGATGCTCTGTGTGCCTGGGAAGGACCTTGGCAGAGATGAGATGAGGAAATGGAAAGCTGTGTTCCTGCACATACAGAAGTGGGATGTGGTCCTGCTTAGTGCTGGCAGGTCCTGGGCTTGGGGCACAAACAACTGCCAGGGATGGAGCCCAGGAGGTGGTTTGCAGTTGCTGCCACTGGGGCTCGCTCTGAGCCCTACAGAGGGTATGTCTCTGGCTGATGTTCCACCTGTCCTGCTGGTGGCACCTGCCAGGCTGCAGAGGGTGAGCTCCCATTCCAGAGAAATACAATGTCCTCTGGCCACGAGGTAAATTGCCTCCTGGCAGCTGTTTGCCAGTCAATGGGTGCGGCATATCCTACCTTTAAGAAATGCCTTTTACATTATTAACTAAAAATTGCTATATGATTTATTAAAATTCTGTATGTAGCAGTGAGATATCTAATAGGAAATACTGTTCTGGGTTGGACTGTTTCTGTGTTGGAATTGTTTTTTACATTCATGAACAGCTCTTTCAGTGCATATTGGATCTCCCAGAGATTGGTATTCAAACAGCCTAGCATTTTCTGGGCACAAGTGTTCATGTCTACGTGCCACTCTAAAAACCTTCTTTGATCGTGAGTTTGGAGTTTAGATTTTGTTTCTGCTCCCTGTGAATGAATAAGACTGGTGTGATTCTGCTTTTGCACTTTCTTGAATTTGGCTGCTGTGGGAATGGGAGTGGTTGTCATGTAAGGTAGCAGCTCCAAGACATGTTTTTCCTATTTCAGAATCCCCACAGCTCTGTGCTTCCTATCATCCCCTATAAGTGAAGACTGGAGATGTCCTCCCTGCTGCCTCAGGTTTTGTTCCCAAGGCAGGTGAGGGATACACATCTGCATGGCACATTGCAGTAGGGTATCAAGAATAGCCTAATGGGGCTGTGAAAGAGCCATCAGATTTACAGATTTCCCTTCTTTTTGGGTAGCCTGAATCTCTGTACATTTCCCTGAGGTGCAGACACGCTCCAGTGATAACTGTGTTGTATTGCTCTAGGAAAAATTCTTTTTCTGTGTGCTGTACTCCTTCATCTTGCCAGGAATCACTGAGAGACCAGGGCAGGGGCCAGTGTCCCAGACTGTTCCCCTGGATATCTGTCCAACCTTTTTTCTTCTCTGATACATCTCTCCCATACATCTCCTATAGTCTTTGTTTCCCTGATCATTCATGTTTCTGATGCCAAAAATCTAAAGCCAGACCCCCAGTAGTATTGACCTCCTCGTGCCTGTCTCTGTTTTTAAATAGCAGGGGGGAGAATTTCTATCAGAATCAGAAAGTACATGGGTTGAAGATGTCCTTAGCTGTGTGTGAGCTGGATTGAAAGCAGCTCAGCTCCTTAAAAATTCAGTTGGGTTTATGTGGTGAACACAGCAAACTTGTCTTGTTTTCCAGAGCATCTCTCTAACAAGTGTGTGCTCAGCCATGAACACAGGCCTCAACCTGCACTCACAAGCTGTGGAAGTGGGCCAATGTCTGGAAAGAAACCAATGGCTTGGGAAAGCAACCTAAAATTGTCATTGGGAGCATAGCCTGAATCATGGCCTGGCCCTGCTTTTGGTGAACCCCTAGGGAAGCCTTATGCTGCTTTGGGGGCAGGCTTAATCCTATCTCCTGGGACAGGACTCACCTGTCAATGCAGAGGGACAGTCTAAGCCATGATAGGATCTTGGCAAGCAGCAGATCTCCTCTACACCTTCAGCACAAGCCTCTGCCAAGTAACACTGCAAAGCAAATGGTAGTATGCCTATGGATTTCATATGGATTTCATGCAGCTTTAACAGGCTTCTGCACAGAGGAAACATCTTGCATTTGGCAGAATAATAGCTGCATTTCTCAAAGTCCAATTACAATCAAATCTTGCTAATTTGTGCCCATAACTGGAGATTCAGTGAGAATGATAAAACTTCTGCAAGTTATGGAGTTAGTGGTACACACATTTTAAGAAGTGTGGCTAATGCATTACAGAATTCATTATCACCTTACAAACTTCTTTACACTCTGGAAAAGGATGAATGCTCTTAATTCATGTATTTTGACAAGGTTTGTTTCTTAAACATCTTTTGTTATAGCTGACAAGTTTGTACTGTTAAAAAAAGAAGTAATGAATCGTAATTAAGGAGACATTATAATAGCCCCTTTTTAGCAAGCCTGTGCCATTTTTTTGGTTACAGCTTGTGCAGGCATGGATAGAAGTGATTGTGTGGCACTTCACCCTGCTCACAAAAGCCGCTGATGTAGCTGGTGCCTGGCAAGTCCTTTCTGTAAAACAGCAATAGCAGTGATTCCACTTGTCTTTCTATTGAGGAACTGCTGCTTTAAAACAAACAAACAAATAAACAAAAACCCCACCCCCCCCAGAGTAAACAAACACAATTGCTCTCATTTGGCATAATATCTTTGTGAGGAAAAAAAATAAATTAAAAAGGGATAATTTCTGTCATGAGGAGGGTATCTCTGCCACTTTGAGAACATGCACATGGAGGAAATTGGACTGAATGTTTGTTACTGTTCTTAAAATCTTAATGTTTTTCCTCACTGCTAACATATCTCATTGAATAAGAAATAGAGTTTGGAGGAAAATAGATCAAATTCACAGGTCAGAGGCTCTGCAAAAATGGGATTTGAACCTAAGTGCAGCAACCTTGAGGCAAGGCTGCCCTTCCCTGAATGCCAGATGTGCAGTGAGGGTAATTACCATTGCCCGCGCCAGCGCTCTGATTCGGATGGTGAGCGAGGCAAAGGTCAGCTCCTGGCATGAATCTTCATGCAGATACCTGGGCCGCCCAGGGCTGCAGACTGGCGTCTGTCTTTCTTGCCAGCAGCACAGTGGTCGCAGGTACCTGTATCTGCCTGTGTACCGCTTGTAAATCTATAATTAATTACCACAGGTTAAACAGACTGAAGAAATAACCAGAGCCTTTTTGAGGAAATGTAATTGTCAATATAGCAAGACCCCTGAATTACAGATTCAGCAATGATTGCTATTACAGAGATGATGTTAGATGAGTATCATTTTGTCAATTAACCTTTTACAATTCATAGTTTATTATAGCCTAGAACAATCCATTTTTAAATACTCTTTTTTTTTTTAACATGACTCTTGCTGCTTTAAACACTTACTACCTGCTCTTTAGCCTTTGAACGTAGACTGTTATACTTGCTTAGCATAATGTATAACCCTAGGTCACAAAGCTAAAGCAAACCCTTTTAATTTATGGAGGATATCATTTTAGCTGAATATTTTTAAGAATTTCCTAACTTTCTGATGGCACACCAGGCTGGCCAAGGATACAAATGTATCTGTGTTCCTAGGTCCAACAACTTTACCCTACTATAATTTAAGCTTTTAATTTCATAACCTACAGTGCCCTGGCTACTTAGCAAAAGAAAAAAGCATTCTTAGCCCAGACTGTGTAATAGAGAATTCTTCTGCTACAGCAGATAAAATGACAATGGCAAAGTAATTATCATAAAAATTATTCTTTTCTAAAAATACTTTTAAAATAAAATCTTTATTGCAGGAAAGGGAACAGACAGTAGTTTTGATGAAAAACACTTGAAAAAATGGCAATATAGTTTCTTTGCTGTATAAATACAATTATTTTTCTGCTAGAAATAGTGTTGCTGTAGCTGCAGTGGTAAAAGGGCAGGAGAGAGGAAAGGTTTGCAGAGAGAGGTAATATTTTTTATTAGAACAATTGATATATTTGGAAAAAAGCAGAAACGCTTTCAGAAGCCTTGTGTGTCTGAGAGCGTGTCCTTTTTCTTTTTTTTTTTCCTCCAACTGTATCAGCTGGTCTAATAAGAGATACTCTCTCTGCCTGCAAACCTTGCTATTTTTGTATATAGCTGCTATATCTGTGCATGTGATTTGTCCACTAAAAGGACAAAGAATTCTACAATTCTTAAAACTGGTATAATTCAGTAAAAATTGACTATGAAGTACTAAAAAAATTAAAATGCTTTCTTCAAATGCTGAGGACTTGAATTTGGCTTTGTGCTGGAAAGAGAATAATGGCAACCCATGAAGGAACTTACACGCATATGATAAAATGTGGTCAACTCTTCCTTTCAGCAGCTTTGAAGCAGCAGTAATCTAACAAAGCACCTTGCTCTTGCTGTGCTGACAATGAGTCCAGTGTACAAAAAAAAGAAATTAAACAAAAAAAGACATTTTAATTTCAAGGTTCACTGGAAAAAAACATTAAAAAAAAAAATAATCAATGTTTGCCAAAGAGAAAGACAAACTCTGAAGGGAAATGAAAAAATGTATTTATAAGACTCAAAGAGAACTTTATAAATAATGGGACAATAAAAAAAGGAAATAAAATATTTGTCCCTCTTAATTCTAAATATGCAGGTAATATTCCCAATAAACCTAGCACATTAAATGGCCTTAAGAAATCATCCAATTATATTGTTATCAAGAAATTATTATGAAAAGCAAAATAACCCTCAAATCAAAGGAGTGTTTGGAGCAGTTATGTCTCCACTGCATGGCTGCATTACCTCAGGGCTCAAAGGAGGCTCTGAAACCTCCCCGGGTTGTCCTCAGGACAAGCAGGGCTCCTGCACAGCTCTGTGCCCCAGGCATGGTGTCCCCGGACCCAAGGAGCTTGTCTGCACACGTATATGCTTGTAACATGCTTGAGCCCTTCTGCTCATGCCGTGCCCTTGGACATGGCTGAGCTCTGTGGTATCTCGAGTCTGGCTGTAGGGGCTGCAGCCGCCCCTGCTGCAGCAAGAACGAGGTCCCCACAGTGGGCAGCCCCATCCATGCTGACCCACTGGCCTGTGCACACCCAGCCACTGCCTTATGGTGACTGGCCAAGACAGGCTGTGCAGTCAGGCCAGGCTGCCACTGCACAGCTACTGTACATGGAGCCTGTAGAGAGAGCTACAGCTTCAGCTATGCATCAGCACAGACCTACTGCTCTTCACAGCAGCCGGTAGAACTAAATGCTGTTATGTTTTATCTAAATTAACACCCTTGTTGCCCTCGCATATTCCCAGAGCCAAGGTGCAAGTGGTGAGAGGGCTGTGGGCGATGGCATGTGGGGCTGGCTGCGGAACACCTGCATATCTCTGATGCCATACTAAGCCCCAGTGATGCCTGTGAGCACAGTTCAGGCCTGCACACTATGTGGGACTGGCTAATTAACTGCAAATGGGGTTTCATTAGATCCCCCCAACACATGGCCATCTCCAGTGGGTAATTCAGGGATAAGCAGGGTCAGCCTCAGGACTGTGGTGAGGGATGTTGCAGTAACACCTTCCCTGCCTGCATTTCCCTCCCAGGGCTGCTTTCCCTGGAGATTAAATTGATTTTCCACAAGCACTAGTACCCAGGATCAGACCCGGTCTCTTTACCAGGTCTGTAATGTCTTTCACCCTATTAGTTTTCTTACATTCAGCTATTAGAGCTCTCAGTAAGAATGTTTAGGTCTTATATATACACTTTGTCTGACATACAAAACACTTTATAAACTTTATCCATTTAATTCTCCTACAGTGTACAGTAGTGGCATTATCTTCACTTTACTGATAAGAAGATTTACATTCACGCAAAGCCAGACTGGAATCAGAGTAAGGACTGGTTTCAGAGCTCCGGTGTGATGACAACCCACTGTTTGCTTATGGTGGTGCCTTGTACAGATTGGTCTCACTCCAGAGTGACACTACAGGTCAGGCTGTGGATTTCCTTCTTACAGGCATTTTTTGCTTCAGCTTTGGCTAAACCTTGCTGAATGTGTGGGGTTTTACTTAATCACAGAATACTGAGTTGGAAGAGACCCACAAGGATCATCAAAGTCCAGCTCTTAAGTGAATGGCTCATAGAGGGATTGAACCCACAACCACAGTGTTATTAGCACCAGGCTCAGGAATGGGCCCTCGCTAAGGCTACCCTTCATTTCAGAAAATTGAGTAGGTAAGCATTTTCAGGAAACCAAAGGGTCTTCAAACCAAAAAGGAGGTATATATCACCAGCTGCAACAACTGCATATGTAAAATTAGTCAGAAATTATCTGCTAGGTACCTGTGCACAACCATGCATCTGTATGTAAGAGAGAGAAAGGGAAATGAATGGTAAGCACAGTGGCTCAGGGAGGAAACAGTACAAAGTGCTGTCCAATAAACATCCCAAGACTATGGCCCACTGAGGAATGCGACAGGGACAGAATTTTTTGGCTAACTGATGATTTGTGGTAAAGACCTGTAGGAAAGACTTCATCTCTGATGCTTAGGGAGGTAAAGAGGACTTCATCCTGAACCCCAAAACCAAACGACTTAATTTGATCTTCCTACCTAAAATAACTCAACTTTTTTGTTTTCCTTTTTTTTATTTCCCCTGGCTAATTGTACATGTCAGTACTTAATATACAGGCAGATCAGCATCAAAACAGTTTACAAACTGTGAGTTCACTTAAGCACATCAACTATGCTGTGCTATCCTCAGCCCTCCAGAGCATGCATTGATGCTCTTGGGTTTGGAAAAGGTGTCGGTGCTGCTTGGCTGGTTTGCATCCTACTCCAAGAAGGTTTTAAAGAACTCAGCTCCTGAGATAGACAGAAGTTTAATGATTTAAGAAAGCGATGTCTTCTCAACTGAAGACTTGGTTCAGGGTCTGTAAATATGAATGCAATGAATACAGCCAAGGCTGGATTCACAACTCTGGGAGGAGAAGTCAGCTGTTACTGGACAAGGGGATTTTATACCAAATAATTAGGCTAAGTGAAGCCGTTACACAGAATGGTGGCAAAGAGCCCCATTTTGTTGGCATGATGTAAGATCACATAATACATGAACGTGTAGTGGTAGGTGCTGCTTTTTCCTTCCAAAATTTTTATTACAGCTCTATCCATTGACACTTCATTCCCTGCCAATTCCTCTGCTCCCTTCTCTCATTCTGGCAAAAATATAGCAGGAGACCTAAAGCTGTAGGCCTTGGCAGGATCATGTGAATCTGCTGAACACATACATGCTGATTAATTCATTGCCTTAGCAACTGGAAAGTCTCAGATTATTCTCCCTTGTTTATTGGCCCTTTCAGAGCTAATGTGAGCAGTAAAGATCATGCATGGGCAAAATACAGCATCCATTAACTGACAGCACCTGCAAGGGTCAAAAAACTTTAGTCTCAAAAGGAGATTTACCTGCTTCACACAGGTCAAGCTTTCTTTGAAATGCCAGCCCAATAGCCACACCTACACATACCGACTATACATGCCACCCAGCTAAATTTTCCATGGTGGCACCAGTGTCAATGTACAGCAGTTTGCCTTTGCTTTGTGGGCACACAGATGACTGCTCAATGTGCAAGGCAGGAGGAAATCTGGCTTTTGGAAAACAGTGTGAAGATGTAGCCCTTGATTGTGCAATGTCACCTCAGTTTCTTCTCAGAAAGCTTGTAGATCTACAGAGAAAGAGATGTCCAGGGTGTTACTGTAAGCAGGGCACTTGGGTGCCTATCTGGGTGTATTGACCATTAACAGCAGCCTCACAAGTCCCATGCCACTTGTAACATGGCAGTTGGAGCTCAGTGATGCACAGCTCTGTGCAGCATGGGCCCTGTGGCCAGCCAGCCTGTGGCACCCATGCAGTCTTGGTGGCAATGGTGCTGAGAGAAGGCTGTGCTGAGCAGCACTGTGCTCACGTGAGAGTGGCTAGTGAGGAAGTGCAGATGGGCACACTGGGTATTGAGCAAACAGCCCAAAAGGAGCTGATTCAATAGATGGGAGTGTCTCATTCAAGAGCAAATATTATGTTCGTGTTTCATTCTTCTGATTTAGCTTTTGCAGTGCTTATTAAAAAAAAACCATTGTTGGTTGAATCCTTTCTGCCCAATGAGTGTGCTCCTTGACTCAAAGTTCAAGAATGACAGTATCTCCAGCCATGACGTAAGGGGCCATAGTAGCTATAGACCACTTTTCATAGCCTGTTGGAATTTCTGCATGATTTTCACTCTAGAGTGACCTACTGTCCCTCATTCAGGTCCTTTTCTTCCTGAGGGCACCTAAGAAAAGTTACAGGACTGCCTGCTTCTCCAGGCTGTCCTCCGTCTAGGTCCAAAGTTTGTTTATCTAGAGATAGTTAGTCCTAAGAAAGGCCTAGTCTGTTTCTTCTGGAAGACTTTCCAGAAGATCTCCTTTTCTCTGACAATCTGTGGTCATGGGCTCCCCATGAAGCTGTCCTCAGACACTGCATAGTGCTTTAAGACCCACCAGCAAAGGGTCATGTCTCTCCCAGAAAGGACAGGAAGGTCCCAGTGTTTATGTTGCTTTCATCACCTCTAAAGTAGCACCTTCTCTATTTTTCTATTTCTGTGCAAACACAAGCTGCCCATTGGTAAACTCTGAGCTTAAACAACTAAGTGCTGTCAGGAGGAATCTACATTTGCTTCAAGGCAATTAGGTGACTCATCCTCGTGTCCCTTCTTTGGCTACATGGAGCAAAGTCAAATCCCCCTATGGCTAGGACAAAGCCAACTCCCATCCATCCTTCTATGAATAAGCCCAATACAAATGCCTATAGATGTTTCACAGACCAAACTTGGAAATGTTCTCCTTGACACAGAGCCACCATATTAAAGGTGTTGAAGTACAAGTTGTGGAAACCTGAGGGAATGTACAGAATTAATAAGAGGAATGCTGCATACTAAAGGCTTTTTAGACCATAACATGAAATAACATCTGTATTTCTTCACAAACATTTTTTCACGTCTGTGAAAACCCTGATTCCATATATACTAATAAATAACTAACAGCCCTCTGACCCCAGTGAGACAATTCCATACTGGGAGATTTTCTTTAAATTTGCAACTGCTGGCTATTAGAAATGGTTTGAGGGTATCAGTTTTGTAAGCAGGTATTTTTCCCTATGCACTACTTCTACTTCCATTCTTAAAACTTATGTGAGTTTTTCAGAAAAAAAAAAAAAATTGAGTTTTGAGCTATGGATGTTTATGAAAAGAATGTAATGCATCCTGAAGCTCAGGGACCACCGGGGTTGCATTAATTGATATCCAGGGATGAACAAGTCTTAAATTAGTCCTCCTCCTGCAAGAAGCATGGAACTATAAGAGGGGCTGTCAGCAGAGTACCAGGTAAAAGTTGCCATGGGCCAAAGGTGACTATCAAATAAAAACATATTTACTTGATGCATGACTGATGTTTGCAAATACCACAGTACAAACAACTAATTTTGCCTCCAATAGACTGGTTTTCACCAAATATATTTTAATGTTTTTTCACTGGTTAGCTTATGAGGAGGAGAAGAAGCCAATGTTTTAGAAACTCTCCTCAGCCAGAAAAA
This sequence comes from Scytalopus superciliaris, assembly GCA_013400415.1. NCBI lineage: Eukaryota > Metazoa > Chordata > Aves > Passeriformes > Rhinocryptidae > Scytalopus > Scytalopus superciliaris. Next base: position 352,267 of record VXBX01007619.1, on the reverse strand, counting down.
GGTGAAGAATTAATGCTATTTCAAATCAGTGCTCTTTAAACAGAACTTTGATAACAGTGAATCATTTTGTGTCTTCCTGTTTGTGGGAGATCACATTGGTTTTGTCTTCAGCTGTTTTGCTTGAACAGCACAGAAAACCTAGCTCAAACACTTATTTTGGTTAAGCAGTACTTCAGAAAATTACTGATGCTACCTTTGAAAACCCTGCCTATTTTACAAGAGGGGAAAAGGGAGAATACTTAAAACTCAATGATATGAAACTAACTAGATATATTTGAAATATTGATTACATATATCTTCTGAAATAGGGTAATGGGATATTCCTGGATGCTATATGCATGTTTATAAGTCTCTGAAATGTTTGATTAATGTATACCTAATCTTTCTTTCTGTTAATAGACCATCATATTTCTTACTAAGAAGTGAATTATTCGACCATTGGTACAAGTGCCTGAAAGAAGACCATTTATAATGCTGCATCTTCAGCTAGTGTTTCTTCAGCAAGTAATTCTTGACCTGGAAAGCTCTTTCACTGAAAATGACTAATTTTGCCAATTTTATTTTTTGCTTTGAATATGTTTTTCTGGTGGAAGTCTAATCTATCCTAAAAGACGTATTTTATACTTTACAATATTGGTAAAACATAGGTAGAAAATAGATGAAGGAAAACCTTCATGAAGAAAAATTTCAATTCCATCTGTGCAGATGTTATCCCAGAACTTTGAATTTGGAAGTGCAAGGTGATTTATTGGTATGCACAAAGTTTAAAAAAAAAAACCAAACCAACAAAAACAACAAGGAAACAACAACCCAGAAGTGACTAACATGTGTGTTGCTTTGTTCATAAAATATATTGTCATTCTGCCCTGGTTTTGAGTTTGCTTTCCATTTTTATTTTAAGATTATCTCACATTTGAGTACTTTCATCATTTTCTATACCACTTGTTTCAAGCAACACCACTTTTCATATCTCTCAAAATTGCTTAGTTATGAGATTCAACAAATCACAGGTGCTGATAGCAACAGTTTCTCTCTGCCAGCCTCATCTGTATCAGCCCCAATCTTGCCATTAAGACACTATAAGCAGCACTTCTACATGCAGTAGTTTTCAAAATTACAGTGCTAAACTTTAGGAAACAGGGATGTTCATGACTTTTGCACCCTCAATCACAGGCTCAGCTGGGAAAATTCAGCATTACTCAGGCAAACAAACCATGACAACCTACAGCTGTGGGACTAGGTGAATTTTGTGGAAAAGCTGCGGGTTAGTTTGCTCCTTGGCAACTTCTGTAAGAGAAACCGAGCATTTGCATTTGTATTTTTGAGACCTCAATAAAGATCAATGAATAATGTAATCCTACGTCACTGATGCAAAGGTCCAAGCACTCTGAGTTTGTGTCATGGCCCCAAAGGGAAGTCCTAATGCTCAAATTCTCCTTACAATTCACAACTACAAAGGGGTAATTTAAAATTTCCATCCACTTTAATGAATTACACAGGCTTCAGCCTGTCCCACACCTGACATTCAGAAGCCCTTTACAGAGTGTCCAGCTCTCACTCAAAAGCAGAAGTATTTTAAAATTTAGACCTTTTGCTTTGAAAATAGAAAACACCCACAGAATCTACCTGTCAGTAAAATTCAGCCTTGCATTGACTTCAGCTTCAGTCTGGGGATGTCTGAGCCTTTTCTGCACTTGATTTTCCCAGGAATGACAAGAAGTAGCAGTAGGTTGCATGGTGTCTATTGGCTTTGTCGTGGAGCTTTTTTTGATCCATTTTATGGATAAAAGTTCTTCATATTGTATCAACACTGACTTTTGTAAAGCAGAGGAGGGGAACTTTAAATAGGGCTTTCCTCCTAGCCCTCTCTCCAACTCTCTCCAGACCTTAGACTTCCCAAGGACTTTCAGGAACCAGGAAGGAAAATAGTTTACCCTGGCTGGAGAAGGCAATGGGTATGATCAGTCTCTCAATAAGATATATTTTAGGTGCTCTGTTAAATGGAAAGTGAAAGGGGGAGGAGAAAATTACCAGAAACCAGCTGTGTAGAAAGTGCAAAGGATTATGCTGGAGAAGGTGAGTTAATGAAATCCTGCCTCACCCCTTCTTCCTCTTCCTCCTCTCCTCCCATGCTATTATCTGGGGAGGTGGTAAACTCTCTGGTGGTTAAAAAGGTTAAGGAAAGCATTTGGGCTACTTTTTTGAAGACACATTTTTGTAATTCAACAAGCTACTTTGGAGCTGAGAGAGCTGGGAAGGAGCAGCTGTATCTGCTCACGGAATGAGTAAGTACCTGTGTTAATAGTGACACTTTTTACCTGTGCAAATACTGTAGTTAGCAAGTGTACTTAGCAAATGAAAGGTAAAACAGTCTTCGTATTGTAGGAATAAAAAATTATGTGTGTTGTTTGTTTATATTCTCAAAAGCATCTGTTGAAATAGACAAGTATCTTTGTGAGAAGCATCCACTTCTTTCCCTTAAAAAAAACCAAACAAAACTAAACAAAAATATTGCCATCTAAGTCAGCCTGAAAACTTGGGGTAAATCTCTGCTCTATGTTTTGAAGTACAAAGAATGCAGAAGGAGCTGGAGAGGGTCTGAGTACCTCCAGTGAAGCTGATTCTACAGGGGTAAGCTGTGGTCCTGCTGGTGTTTGCAAAGGAATGAGAGATAAACTTTGCCTAAGAAAGATGATGTGAGGAACAGTTTCTAGAGACTTCTTGTCTTCTCTGTTTTGAAAGAGGCCTACTCTTTCTTGCAAAGAAAAAAAGCAGTTTCCTTTTCATTATTTAAGAAAGATAGTGAGCTCCTAAGAATTTTTATCAAGCTCAATACTAAAAAGAAGCATTGAGTATAGCACAGGAATCTTCTGAAAACTAGCTTTTACAGTAAACTTATGGTAAAGTACATTTATCTTAAGAACATGGAAAAACATTATCTTATCCTGTTTTTCTATGTTACTGCTAAGTCTGATTGGTCTGGCAGAGGTAATGGCTGAGGTGCAGCTCCTGTGCTCCAAGGTGACATTAAAGCTTGCTTGCAGTGGGACTGTGGGTGTTGGGTAGATCCCTGCTGCCCTTCTTGGCTTCAGCTGGGTATATGGGTCCTGATTATCAAAGAGAATGAATCCAAGCAGGAAGCCTTGTCCTGAAAGCCCCAGATCCTCTGCTCATTGGATGCATTCCTCCCTGCTCTGGGCTGGCACCCAGCCCTGAGCAAGACTGTCCTTGCCAGGGTGCAAGGTGGTGTCAGCATGTGCTTCAGGATGGCACAGTGAGCTGCTAATTAATGGAAGGAAAAGGCAGCTGCTGAGGAAGTCCCTGATTAATCCATACTGCAACAAAAGAGAAGGTATGAAGCCTCTGTAAATTGAACACAACTTTAGGAAAGTGTGTCTTTCTCCAGGTTTGCTTGTGAATCAACAGCTCTTGACATCCAGTAAAGCTAAAGGAAAACTTGGAAAACCAATGCTAAGCTTTTGAGTGAAAATTCAAGAGAAAGACAAGGCACAAGAGGCAAAGAAATGGAAATAATTTCAGTTTTCCTCCTTGCTTAATTGCTTGCCATTTTTCTGAGCTGTGGCTGATACGCTCATGCCCTCTCCTCTGGAGAAAGCCCCAGCACCACAGCTGGGCCTTTGCTCCAGGCAGGAGCAAGCACTGGTGCAGCTGAGCTGTGCTTACCTACCCAAGGGCTGGGATGACAGCAGTCCCAAAGAGTGTCCCTGGTCCAGGGAACTGTGATGGCACCGGAGCAGCAGGCAAACCTGCAAGCTAGAGCACAGCACCTGCTACTTTTGTGGAGTAATAGGCACCTTCTTGCAGAGGCAAGTTTTATTTCTGTGGAAATAAGTTTGCCACCATTTTTCACTTCTATAGATTTTTGTTCTCTTGTGTCCATATTGATCTGTTCCACTTGGTTTGGTTTTAGAAATACCTTTTTTATGCATGCAGCTTATCACCATCAGGTCCCTGCTTGTCAGTCCTCAGCAGCCAAGGAAGGGCAGGCCAGGGCAGCATTCTGGCCTGCCTAGTTACACAGGCACCTCTTGGACTGATGCTTTGGGGAAGGCTCTACAGAAAGCAAACAAAGCTTGTAAGGGGGTAGTTATGCTAAGAATAGTGAATATTAACTATTCCCGAAGGAAAACTTAGCTGGGTTCTTAGGCACCCAGTCTAATATTTAAAGGATCTTCATTTTCCTTAATTAACTCCTGATATCTCCCCTTTCTCTCCAATGGGGCTACTAGCAGAAAAAAGATAGGACCCTGTAAAGTACCCTACAGAAAGCCTCCTGTAAGGCCTTCACATGTCACAAATCAAGTTTTTTGTCCCATGCCCCCGCAGGTAGAAGCTATTTTAAATGACAGTGAAACATTAGTCATAGAGAAGGATAGGGTTTTTTTTTTTCCTTCCTTATTGTTTTCTGAAAAGTGTGATTTATAAGCTGTCAATCATTTCCAATGGTCTCAGTCCACTGTTTATTCAAAAATCGTGTCTGGTGTAGCTGAAAGTGTTGTTACTAACTGATGAGCAAGTCTGAATGCTAAGAATGAGAAATGATTGACATTCTTTAAGGTAAAGGGGGAGACTCTTCATCCAGCAGAAGCTGCCACTGCAACAGATGCTGTTATAGCTTCTGACACTGATCGTGATGAGTGGTGTGTAATGTCAGTAAAAGATGAGAGGCTACAACAACAAAGTGAAAAAGAAGCCTCTGAACAGAAATCCCATGGCACCCTGGTAGCAGTTAATAGCCATGACTTTCCTGGCTAGAAATATGACTTTAAAAGGTCATATATTGGCATATATTGGTTAACTTATCACCTATTCAGTAAATAAGCACAAGGTCTTGCTAATTAGTGATCTATTATTATTTGAATCTAGGTTATTTATTTTTTTTATATAATTTTCTTTCTGTATTCCCTGTGGCTTTTGGCAAATATGTTGCCTGGTTCCCTTTTTTATTTCAGGTTCTCCTTTTGGTTAAATATAGTAGATATTTACAGAGAATAATTCATAGCAAAGCTGCACATGGTCCTGAATACTGTGATGTACTCAGGGGTAATGCTGCATTTTGGGCATCTTGCTAGCAATATCAAACAGCAAGTTTCCACATGCAGTTATAAACTTTCTCCCTAAGAAGGAACAGTTTTAAGTTTCATACCCCCTCCTCATTTTGCTACAGAGAATCTCTTGCCAGGTGTACTGGAAGAGCATTAGCCTGATAAAGGTTCCTAGGGAGCAGTTTGAGAGTTGCATGGAATTGGACCACGATTCCCAGTATCATGGAAATCTCCCTTGAGCAAGGGACCTTGAGTTACCACGGATGAGGGCCCTCGTGGGGAGCAGCCTTTCACTAAACCCCAAAATTATTGATATAGTTCACTTAAGATGACAAAGTCTGTGTATGTTTTTTATTCTCTCTCTTTCTGGAGGGATGTTTAGCTTTAAGCCACTAATTCTTGTCCTCCAATTTTTATTCTTACAAGTGGAGTTGAAATATATAAATTGTTTTGTAAGTTATACAAATATTTACACTGCTGTAATGTGTAAATCAGTCTCTTGTACACATTAGTAGTACAATTTTATCTGGTTATATCCAGGTCTCTTGGCATATATGTACGTGATAAGAGTGAAGAAAGTGGAGATCCAGGGCTGAGAACTGAAACTCTTTGACAGCCTACAATGCACTGGCCACACGCCTGTCCTGAAGCAGGGATGTGGTCCTGGCTTCTGTGACAAGGGGTGTGTTGCTCTGTTTGCTGCCTTCAGTGAGCCACCCCCATGGGTCCCCATCCTGTCTGCCTCACAGGGACAGAGCCTGCTGGCTTCAGTGTGCTTGACTGGTGGCCAGGCACCCTGAGGTGCTGCTCAGGAGCCAACTCCAGCACTGCTTCTGCTCCCAGCAGGGAAATGCTACAAAGCATAGCAGGGTCACCTCCACATCTGCCCATCATTTCTTTTTTTGTTCCTTTGTGCTTCAACTTCTTTAATTGCTGAACTTGCTGTTTGACTCTGGGGTACCATAATTCTGTTTTCCTTAAATGTAAGAACTCTCCGTGTTGCCCATTTGGGCATAGTGTGTTCAACCATGCAATTTTTCTTCCTAAAAGTGCTTTTCTTGCACATGAGGAATTTCACATGTGTTTCTTCAGGAGCTACAGCAAATTGAAATTGAACTTTTTGATATGTTCAGAGTTTAAAAAAACCTACTATCTTCTTCCTTATTTTTCTCTTACCCCATTTGCCTTGCTTTGGGTCTCTGTGGAAGTTGTGCCTATATCTATCTATACCCAGGGGCTGCTGGGGATCCAGACACCTTTTGAAGGGATGGATTACTGCTTCCCACTCTCTTCTGTTGTTATAGTGCCACATGAAAATAGCTATGGACCTGAGTGCTAGGGTCTGCGTATGTTTTAAGAGGTAATTGCTGCATTACATCATGCTTAATACCTGTAATCAGCAACACAGGTTTCTTCATCCAGTAGTGTAGAGGGTTTGTTGCAGTGGGGACGTTTGAGAGGGTATGTGTAGGCACAGACTCCCTGGATGTCCAGGAGTGAGCCAAGCAACCTAATTTATTTTCTTCCCCTCCCATTTTGAAGTGTTTGCCTTCTGAGGTAGGTAAGCTCAGCATTCTGCTCCCAAAGGACCTTGCTGCTATTTGTCAGGCACCTTCACCTGGGTGGTAGGAATTGGTGCAAGGAGGCTCTCACAAAGTTGCAAGTCTGCTGGTGGATGTGTTGGCCGCACTCATGTTTCACATGCCACTAACTGAGCTTTGAAAGCTGCCTGCTGCACAGTGCCTGGAGCTTGCAGGTATTTTAGCCCATAAATTACAGCATCCTTCAAGCCCTCTGCACTGCAACTGACATTGTGCCTTCTTCATGGCAGAGGACAAGGGGACTATATTTTAATTATTTGTTTGTGAAACACAGGCAGATAAAACTTTTCAAAAGGCCTCTAGCAAAAGCCTGGTAAGGCATCACTGCTCTCCTCCTACACGTGATCACTGCAAGGTGCTGTGTCTTTCTGGAGTTTCTGTTGCTTTCTGCACACCAAGCAAGGCTTCCCTTCCTACTCCAACCTTTCCTTCAGGAATTGTCCCTAGTTCAAAGACTCCTCTGTACGACCATGGGCCTTCAAAGGAGACCTTTCCTTTGTATGGCAGCTTTGATACAAATGAACCTCGGAAGTTTAACTGCTGGATAAAAGTAAAGTGCATTAACCCCCACAATTGCTCTAATGAAGCCAGGGTGAAGTTGTGAAGTCTGGGTCACAACTAATGGATGAGCCATTAACACCTCCCAGGCATAACAGCACTTAAAAATATCAAACAGAAAATGCATTTAGTGACTTTCAGGTGCAGAGCTGGTCACGGTGTTCTGAGAACAAGTCCTCATAAAAAGATTGCAATTTCATTGCCTTTTCCCTACCTTGCTACCTGCCCTCTGTGTATTTACATTTCAGGTCAGCTCTACTCAGGTGGGTTTTTGCCATCATGAAGCTGTCAGATGGCAGGTAACTGTTTTTGTTTAAGTGCTTAACACCTCAAGAACTTGTGTTGATCCAGAAACTTTATTTCTAAACTTCAGCTCTGATCAGCAGTTCTGTACTGGCAGATATTTTTGCTGCCTTATTCGTGGAATTTATATCAGAAAGGTTTGAGGTCCTACTCTCTACCAGAAGGGATTTCTTGGTGGATAAGGTAATTTCTTCCTCTGACACCAAGAGACTGGATTAAGAGAAACCACTTTACCCCGTGATGTTGAGCACCCTGGGTGAATGGGCAGGAGGATCTTGTCCCAGCAGAGATTACAATTTGCAGTTCTTTTGCTGCAAAAGTTCTTGCTCATCCTCAGTCTAAGTTCGAAGACCCAGGAGCCTGTTTAAATTACATTCGGTATTGTTAAAAAACGGAGAATGTTTCAGAGGGCAGCAGGCTCTTGCTGGCAGGGGTTTGTTTCCTCAGACTGGTATGCAAGCTCCAAACGTGGCTTTGTGGAGGTGAAAACCGGGGGGGGCGGGGAAGGAACTCTCCATAATTGTGTGAGGCTGCTTCTTCAGACAAACTTTTACAGAAAGCCTGGTCATGCTGTAGGCCTTGTCCTGGGTATTTAGCACTGATCTGAGCCTGGATTATGTCCTCCATAAAACAAAGTTGTTGCATGCCTTTTTTTTTTTTTTTTCTTTTCTGGCAAAAAGCTACTTGAGCTGCAGCTATCCTGCATGCTGACCCTGTGTGATCTCATGGCTGAGCCTCTTGGTGCTTGCACATCCCATGTGTGGGGAGAGGCTTGGCCTTGTGTTCTTGGGATCTCCTACCATCTCCTGAGCAGCTGCTGCTCGAGGCACTGCAGAGGTGGCCCTACCTGTGATCCCATGATCAGCCCTTATGGCTGCTGTTCCCTTGCTAGCTTCTGGGAGGGTTTTGCCCCAGACACGCCTGAGAGAAACTTCTACTGCACTTTGCAAACTCTATCAAGCTCAGGTTGAGTGCATGTCTTACATCTGTGGCCTTGTTGCAGCTCTGAGTTAATTTTATCTGCCTGGGAGAGGATGTGGTTCATTGGGAAAGCTGAGGGGAGCACAAAGCTGAATGGGAGAACTCTGGGAAACTGCATCCATCCATGCAGATGCATTAGCCCCTGCCCAAGACCTCAATGATTGTATAAAAGGCTGTAAATGAGGAATTCCCTTCCAGCTCAGCAGTGCTGTGATAAACTGCATCACCAGCATGTTTAAGCTTTCACTTGTATGTGAAGAACCTCCCTTCCCCAGCTGTGTATCCTTTGCTTCTGCCTGGCACAGACAGCCTGATGCAAAGCCCCTGTGAAACCTGGCTTTGCTGTGCTGGCTTCTCCTGGAGCTATAGACAAAGATATGTTTGCACAAAATGCTCTCTGCTGCTCCATCAGTGTACTGGAGCATACAGGTGGGGTTATGGAGCTGTAAAGGGAAGAAGTAGGTCTTCATTTCCTGCCGGGAGTTTGTTAGTCTGTAAAATTGAAATACGGAATTGTTATTTAAGCCTTCTCTGTATGAGTGTTTTCATACTGAGCAAATACTGCATACTAAAATTACAAAGTGGGATAAGAACAGAGTCACTAGCCCTTGTGCTACACCTTTTCAGTGGGCAGGGTGAGTTGTATCTCCTGTATAATTCTCCACTTGCATACCAAACTTGTACCACTGTCCACAAGCAGAAGAAGGAACTGCTGCTGTAAAACTACAAAGCCTATAGACTTTGTGGTGAATCCTTAGGGCATAATTTAAGGAAACAGGGTCATGTGTTGGACACTGTGTCTTGCCCTATGGTGTCATTATCTCTTATGTATTAGCAGGCTACTAATGCTGACATCTAATTAGCACCAAGAAACTGATTAACTCTCAATAGGGTCAAGAGAAAGAAGAGAAATAGATCTCAGGCAAGCAATTAGGTCACTTATTTAATAAATTAAAATACTTGTGGTTATAAGATCACTGTCATTTTTTTTTTCTGTACTGCACAGCTGATGGCAGAAACAATGATAAAACAGTGACTATAACACCATATTAATGGCAGCTTATGCAGAACACAGAATGCAAAAATACCCACTTGAGTTTTCTCTAATGGACAATTTATCATCCAAAACAGATGCATTTGTTAGAGGAAAAGTTGCATTCAAATACCAGTAAAATAAATGGGGTCTGTTCAGATTTCTTATTCTTGTGATTGGGCTGTTCCACACTATGGAGGCCAAGTACACAAATGGTGCTTCAATACTCACTTGTTACATGGCAAACATTTATGTTTATTGTATACTTTTTGCAAACTAATCTGAAATGGCAAGTCAGATGAATATTGTGCAGGCAGTAGTCAGTATCTTCTTATACATAACCATTGCCATTAATCTTTTTTAAATGAGGCAAGATTTTTTGTTTGTCTGTTTCTGTGACAAGGAAGTATAACGCACCTATCTGTGCTATCAGGAAGTGCATTCCCTCCACAGAACCTGATTACTGCCCTGGCTATCGTGCCCTAAAAGCGTTTGGCTTTTCATGCTGGAGTAGCACTATATAGCTTTCTAATAGACAATTTGCCCATACTCCCTTCTTGCATACTCAGTTAAAAGCATTTCTTAATTGGGTTCATTTAAATGCTAATTTTATTGAATTCAGAGTCCTCTAAATCACTGAGGTGAGTTCTTGTCAGATTCTTTCAGTAATAATAATATTTCAAAAGGTTTGAAGTTCAGATTAAGTTTGGACAAGCTCTGAAAAGTCTATTTGCATGTTCCAACGTTGACTGCAAATCATGAGCTTTCTCAGGCCTTGCTGCTTGTGCAAGGTCTCTTCTACCCTGCTACAGGTTCAGCTCCTTTGTCTTCTGCTTTGAAACTCTCTTGCTTGCATTTAAAGATCACTTTGGTGAGTTTTTTAAGTAAAATAGAATCTATATGTCTGACTGATGTGTATATACTACAAGGCAACACCCAAATTCTTGTTAATTGAGAACTATTCACCCCTTCACAGCCATTTTTAAAGTTTGATGACAAAAACTTTTGGCATGAGAACTGCATTCTAGTGCACAGCTGATGGCACCACGTAGTTATCGGGTGCATGTCACACTGCATTTAGCGTGCTTGTGCAGATATCTGTGGAGGCTTCAGATTGTGCTGAAGACTTACAGAACTGTAGTTTTCTGTTCAACTTAGAAAGTAAAGGCTGTGTTGCCTGCAGTAAGAGTGTCCGCTTAAGGGAGCAGCTGATGGCACACTTTCTCTTCTTGCCTTTCCTTCCTGGACTCTAACCATGTAAAGTGCAGGTTCTGCTCTTCCTGGAAATGAGGGCTTCCCTATCTTGTTTTTAAAGATACCTGTAGAGGATCAAAAGGATAGTTAGTCCTTTACCAAGGCTCAAGATCAGTTTGGAGCTGTTAGTGACAAGCTTGGAGGGAGCTTGCTGCTTCTTCCCAACTTGCTGCAGTTGCAGTGGGGACAGTGGCTGGGCAGGAATCCAGTGGGGTCCTGGTCATGCCCTCATGAGCAGCCTCCAGCAGCTGCCCCCTTCCCACTTCTGCCTCTGGTTGAGCTCACCTGACTACCAGTGTCACTGGGCACAGGGATGTCCTGGCTCTCGTTAAAGGTGCTCAGAGGCAGAGGAAGTGGCTGGGATGAGAGAGGCTGAGTTACTGCTATGCTCCCACTAGTGTTGGTCCTCCAAGAAGTGGTCTGATGAATCCCTGAAAAGAGCAGCATGCTCTGAATGCCTCTGGCAGTTCCAGAGTTAATTCAGGGCTTACACAGCTCTTTCTAAATGTAAAAATCAACACCAAAAAAGTCATTTAAAAGAAAGTAAAATAATCTCTCAAAATGTTTTTCTTCTCTTAATGTTTTTCTCTTATTATTAAAACAAATATATTGAGTATGAAGTACAGTATGTAGCATCAAGCAGTGAGAAATTCATCATTGATATCTAGTCTTAAACAGTTGTGGGTTTTTTGTTTTTTGTGGGCTTTTTTGAGAATGTCTTGAAAAAGTTGTCATAAACACCAGTGAATGCAAAGCAGCTTTCAAGATGACTTTTTGTTATAGGCATATTCCTGAACTATTCATCTGTGTTAAATGCATTTTGCCTTGAATCATATGTCATGTTGCCAGAAAAGAGTTGTTTCCATGCCAACTCATTTGCAACATGGGGGAAAAAAATCAAAGCTACTAACATCTGCAAGATGTCAGTACTGATATAAGCCTCTTGCAATGAAAAACACAGAACTGCAGGAGGGTTTGCCAAATAGGCACTATATATAGGGTAGAATGTCATAAACTAATCGCCGAACAGTGCATTTCCATTCCTTTTTTGGCTGTATTCTTGATCTAATCTCTTTGCCAGAAAAGGCTTGCAGCAAAAGGAACATCAGTGTCTTCCACATGCATTTCTCTTGTAAAGAAGGAATTACTTGAATTTGTTTTTTTGACTCAAGCCTCCACAAAAGCCACTTAATTTAAAACATATAAGAACTTGTACAAGAAACTACTGCTTCACTTTCCATACTATTTCCTTTCAATTCTCTTGACTGCAGGGTCTCCTTTTATAAAAGTCCTATTCATCAGCAAGATTAATGAGACCTAGTGTCTGAAACTGTGGATTCCATTTCACAGCTACTATTTCCTCTGCATTCTCACCCCACCACCAACACCCTTATTTTTTTATAAAAGAATGTTCATTTATTATCTAAGTATTATGAAATGCCAGAGGCTGAGGCTCTGAAGCTTGAGCAGTTCAAATATCAAGGTATATTTAATTTTGAGATGATCCAGGCGTTGCTGTATTTGGAGAGACATTGGAGGTGGCAGTACCTTTCCCTGCTCTTCCCCTCCCCCCTCCCGCCGCCCCTCTTTTTGAAGGTATTAAAACAGTTCTAATTTTCAAAAGTCATCCTTAATATGTCATTTCAAATCCATTCTTTTTATATCTGGAGGGTATAGTAGATGCTTAAGTCGCCTGTTGCTTGTGTTACCATGTCTATTGTCTACCTCTCGCACCACTGTGTCAGGGCATTTGCTTGTTGCAGTACCTGTGGTTTGGTTGGCAGGGCGGTGCATGTCAGGACAGCACTGAAGGCAGCCCACACCTGCAGAAGCACCTCCACAAACAGGTGCCCTGGGGAACACACGGAGCTGAGGTTCTACATGTATCCCTGCTCCGGTTCCAGGCCTGACCTCCCTGCTAGTCTTGGGCATGAGCAAAATGAAGATGATTTCCTGACTGTCCAGGCTGCACACTGGCACCCTCTGTGTGCAGCAGGGCCAGGCTGGAGAGAGGTGGCGTGGCATGGTGCTTCCTAATGGCTGCTTGTGAATCCTGTCCCCGTGGTGCAGCACTGGGGATTGTATTCCACAAGCTTTCCAGTTATGTGTAATTGCTAAATTTCACAAAGGAATATTCATGCTTTCTGAGCATTGCTTACCCCATGAAAGCAATTACTGGAGTTGTCACGGCGGTGGTGAATAGAAAGGAGTTAATTTCATGGGAGTCGTCTTTGCATAAGAGAGATTTGAAATCTGAAATTGAAACATTTATGGCAAAAGAGAAGGTCCTGACTAGCTGTAGTTGCTAGTAAGATATAGGGGGATGGGAAATAACTGATCTGCTGTATTTCAGGTATTTCCATAATTTCACTTCTACTATTTTTAGAATGATGAAATTCTCATAGAGATCATTTTTATACTTCATAAAGGTCTCAGTCCAAATTCATACAACTTTGCTTTATTAAAATGCTTCTGCTGAGGCCTTTTAATAGAAGATTATCACAGGCAAGCAAAATTGAGAGCAAATGTAGGAATTGATTCCTATAGAACATTATTTATTTCGCTTTATTTGAAAGTTAAACCTCAAGTAAAACTACTTAAGGATATGAAAAATTACCTGGCTGCTTTTTTGCTTTTTTTTTTTAATGCAAATGAAATGCTGTTAGCTTTGCTATTATTACTGAGCAGAAGTTCAGGTTATATATCACCAAGACCATACAGCACACACCTCATAATGTTGTTTTTGCATTCAATTTTAGTGTGTACGTTTTGATATGTATATACATATCTTGCATGTATGTTAATATGCACATTAATATATGTAATAGGCTGGGTAAACAATGTGAAATTTGTTTCCATCTGAAATACACTGTAGTTACATTTTTGAGATAACTGTAACAGAAAGAGATTAGAAGGTATTTACTTCTACTTCTTAAAATGTATGTGCTTTGAACAATGATAATAGCATCCTTTTAACTAAGCAGTTCCTTTTTTTTTTTTTTCCCTGTGTGTGTACTAACTCAGCAGAGCAGGAAAACGTCTTTAAAAGAGGAAAATATAACTGTAAAATGATTTTTAAGAGTTCATTTGAAGTCAGTCAGGCACAACACCGAGAAATGCTTTAAATTGGATTTTTTCTTAAATCAGATTTCAGGTTGACAGTGTCCTATACTGTTATGCCTAGAATTATAACCTGGAATTCTGTTGCACTTTGCCTATCACCACTCTCAAACAAGTGCTGCATCTCTTTCCCTTTGCACAAACATTAAGGCAACAAGAATAACTCAGTTTGAGTATGCTGAGACTTGAAGAAGATTGAGTATATTTTAAAAAGGGTTTCAGCTTCTAGAAAATTACATTATGAGATAATTTTTATAAAGAAGGACTGTGCTGTGTGTTGGTTCAAATGAAAGACTGGCTCAGAGGGTCTGTTCGCAAGCGCCTGCTATCTCCTGCCTTGCTACTTACCCCCCAAGCAGGAGGAAATCAGCCCTTCATCTTCTCACCTTTTCACCCCTGCTAATGATGGCGCAGGCAAGGTGAGGTCGTGGTGCAACAAGAAGAGCGTTGGCCTTTCTGCAGCAGGGCTCAAAGTGCTCCTTGTGGGATAATTGACACAATTCTGTAATTATGGACACTTAGCATGAGATTGGACATGCTCTTGACCAAAGGGGTTGATCGTATCATGCTGTACTGAAAATAAATATTCAATACTGCTTAGCTATGCTTTTGAGAGAAAATGGCCAGCTGTAGGAACCTGAAGACAAAAGCTGACAGATTAGAATCCTGTCTGGGCACAAAATGTAGAAATGTGTGCAGGGAAACACATATTGGCAAAAACACATGCTCCTGAGAGACCCCAGCCTGTGCTGTAGCTTATGATGCTTTGCTACCATTCCTGCAGCATCCTCCATTCTTGTTTCAGGTTGCGCTACAAATGAACTTAACCCAAAACATAAGTTACAGCATTAAGGCACAGTAATGCCCTAACAGACTATTCTGGTAGGTAATGTTTCTTAAGGTGAAATTCTTACACTCTATTTTTCAGAGAGTTGGATAATGGCAGACGAAGCAAACCTGCCGCTGCCTGTCTCTAGCCTTTTGCTTCATCTGAACTCCTATGGCTTCCCCACTCTAAATGTCAGGCAGTGCCATTGCCCAGGTTCTGCTCTGACTCCATGCTGAGCCTTTACCCACTGTCTGATTCATCACAGTGATTTTTCATCTCAATTTGATATGTGAGCTGCTGGCTCCTCTGCTGTGTCACGGCTGTTGCTAATTTGGTGTGTCTCATATTGTTGTAGGTTATTCACTCTCTGTTTTTTCCTTTTAAGAGTTTTGAACCTGTGTCTGTCTCCTAGGTAGGGCATTGTCCTCACTTAACACAAGCACCTTAGTGATTTTGCTGTGTTGTGATCACAGAGTTAGTTTTAAAATAACATTTGTGTCTACTACCTGCATTTTCTAAGGTGGTAGTTACTTGATGAAATCAAAGATTGCTGCTAGGCTCTTCAACTGGAACTGCCTTCCTCACTTTTGCCTGTAGCAGGGGAAAACTAAAAGGGCTCACTTCACTTTAAAAAAAAAAAACATAAATCCAAGATAGTTTTATTTTTATCAAGGTTTCTTTTTTTTTCTATTTATCAGTTGTCCTAAAGTTCCATCAGTAATAGATGTTATTGAGCTTTTGAGGTTTCCTGTGTGATGAGAGCATGATAAGGGGGTCAGCAGATGATGTATTCTGGTGCTCTTTTTCTATGAAGACTGGAAACCTGTGATACTGGATTGTTTTTCAGGACGGATCAAATACAAAGCTAACCTGTTCTTTGGTGTAGTCCTTAAGCATTTCATTTCTTAACACATTGCCATAGTTAAATTAATGTTGGTTTCTGTAATCTTTTGTGGTTATTCTTTATAATAAGCAAGTTTCATCATGCTTTCTCCTGATACTTAAAATTTTTGATCCGTTTTGGAAATCACCTTTGAACTCTGAGCCTTTGAGCATGCTTTTCCTACTTGGGTGAGCTTTCAGATACAGCCTTCAAGAAAATAATTTTTAGAGGGTTTCAAGCCAATCACATAAATGAGATCTTTATAAAATCCCTAACTCATCACTTGTTTGAAGCTGGAATGGCTTTTACACCAACCATTTCAACATAACTGAGCCCATGGTGAACATCCTGTAACTGCCCTCTTTAGACTCCCAATAAACTGCGTACTGTGCTCTTTGTGAGCTTATATTTCTGTACATATTTTCTATGATTGTGGCTTCTTTTTATCTTGCTTTGAGTGAAGGAGTTGCTCTTTTTCATTTAGAAAGCATGCATCCTCTCAAGTTTTCATGTTGTGCTTCTTACTGTCTTTGCTAAATGTACTAACTACTGCTATCAGTACTGAACCTGAACTTCTTTACCATTTAAGGCCCCAGGATGCCAGGTATTATCCCAGGATGTCATTACTCCTACTGTTGGCATTTTTGGCTATAATTATTTCTGATTA